>JAZGTK010000538.1:11563-24409 GCA_036877625.1 Ambastaia sidthimunki
AAWSWYTGCTKSKGGTGCTTGTGGAAACTAAAGATGGATGCATTTTGATTGGTTTGTCCCAGCTGACTGATCGATACACTGGCCTGCTTTGTGTTTGCAGGTGTGAAATGAATAAAGGCTTTGTGTGCAAGAGGAGATGAGTCTAATTTGGTTGATAAACTGAGACTTAGCCTTGAGAGGGGACTCCGCCAGGAAGCTACATCACACTGAGACTATTCACACTCACACACTATCACAGATAGACCACTCTCGTCCACTGGACCCATGCCATTTTCTTCAAGTCTCTGAATGTGTGCGTTTTGCAGCTGTGTTTGTTTGTGTAAACATGTTCCTACTACACATCTTGGATGTGTATGTGAAACATATCTGTGTCTATTCAGAATTCGGCATTGGCTTCAAGTCTGTATGTGTATTTGTGTGTGTGTTGGTGGCAGATGTGTGTGTATGCGTCTGTCCCCAAAACATGTCCGGTTGGGTTTCTCTGGCCCGTTCGTCCCTCACAGAAACAAAGCTTCTTTTTCCCATGACTTTGCAACCTTTTCCTACACAAGCACTTTTCCATTTAGCCCAGTGGAACAATAGGTTCTCACAGTCAACACAGAGGAGGCAAGGGAGGCGAGAGTAGAAGACCCTCATTACTGGCCAATCGTATATAAGCCCCAAACCACCTCTCAGAACCACACTTTTAACTTGTGTCTAACACACAGGCCACTAACATCCTCTGAGCAAACATATGCGCCAGAGACAAATATAGCAGTTCTGAACTTTCAGAGTATGTTTAGAGTATTACAACAAGCTAATGAAGCCAGATTAATGCTCAAAAAATTGCAAACAAGTCAGCATGAAATTAAAATGGACACTATTTACTTTAATAGTACATGTTGTTGGATTTTTTGTAAATTCATTACTGTAAGTTCTAAGAAAAATATTACTAACTTGTGCTGCCTCTGTAATGATTTTCGTTTTTGTGTCATCAGCCTATTTTACAACCCCTCACCTTCAAGCTCCTGTCATACAAAGATCACTTTTAACAATTCTTGGTGATGAAATCCATCCTACGTTTTATCTCATTAAGTAACCAGTTTAACTCAGAAATATCATGTCACATTGCAGTAACTTAAATGTATACACATTTACATGTAAATTGTCACTTCATGTTCACTCTAAAGTAAAGTACATGACCAATAACCCTTGCCGCCCGTAATTTAACTGGATTCTGTTACTGTTGAGCATTTGAAAGGCATGGCAACTTCTTGAAGAAATTCTGAAATTTGTTGAGGGAAAAGGTCAAAGTTACTTCTCTGTTAGCAACAAAAATACGCACACAATTAACACACATATACCTCTCAGTGTGGGGCCACTTCTTCGTTCTCTCAGGGGGTAACGCACATACAGTCTCTTTTATACTTAATAAAGCTGTGTCTTCACTCAGTACCCCTCACAGGGCCCCTCTTGGCTATCCAACCAGGAAAAGAAGCTTCTTTGGATGAAAAGAATACACCTGCCGAGAAGCTTAAGGCACGCAGACATATGCAGAAGCACAAGGCATGAAATGCAGTATACATGTAATGCATTTCCACACTTAACGAAAGGCATAACGATGAGACAGGCCCCCGTGGGCGCTACGGCTGGGAGCTGCCCACTGGTACAACCCTTTTTTCTGAGCTCCACTATACACTAACACACTTCTTGCTCTCTGCTCGCTATTCTCTCATTAGTCATCTCTTTTCAACACACTTCCTCCAGCTCAGCAGGGCACCACACTGGTGTCAGAAAATTTCCGCTACCCATGTCAGTACAACTCAGGGCTGAGGTGAGATTCCTTCGCTGTCAGAGTAGCAGTTAACACGGGTAACGAGACCTCCTATGAGGAGTCGTTTGCCGGTTAATTTGATCTTGTATGTCATATGTTGAGTCCAGTGGAATTAGCTACATCTAACGAAAGTGGTTTTAAAAGTATAACCATTCAATGTTTTAGCTAAATAACTAGTTTACGTCTTGAGACACAGTGGCGACAGAAGCTAATGGCAACTATAACACAACTTATACAACACGAGTCTTCCTACATTTTTGCAAGCTAACCTAATAAGGGCTTCCACAGCAGTAGCGTATAGATGTCAAACACAGCATGAATGTTTTCTAACTCAGACTCATTTGCTGAGCATCTGTGTTTCCTCATCACTGTAAATCCATTTTCCCACGGAATGAGAGGATTGTGGGGAGACAGGGGAAAAAATGACAACAGGAGCATTAGCTCATCAGTGTTAGACCAGGTCTTGTGCACAGGAGCAGCTAACCAAATTGGCTGTGTAATTGTTTAATTTGTCTCATTACACCCAAATGAATGTAATTGGTGTTTTTCTTGCATGAAGTGGCTGCACAGGTTGTATGAAGTGGGCTTTGTGGAGAACTACAGATGACGACGGGGTTTGGGGGCACTGGTTAGGGTCTCCCCAACACGTGTTATCTATTGAAATAAAGATATGTATTATATTACCATAAATACCTCATTGAATATCTCAGGTGGCATTGAAAAGATCTTAATGGAGAAATAGGTTTTCCACACCCAAAGCAAACTGATGAGATTTAAGATGAATGTAAAGCAATAAAGGGAAGGTTTTTTTACATTTACCTTCCAACAATATCTAAGATTCAAGTACAAGTCTTCAGTGCTTGTGCTTAAATAGCATGTCTGCAGAAGACAGCAAGGGACTGAGAGCGTGAGATGACAGCCAAATTAAGTCTAACATGCTAACTCAATTTCTGTTTGTAACTAAAGGATTAAGCTGCAGGATCAACAAGACATTGAGGGAGGCAGAGAGCTCAATATAGGAAATTCATCCTAAAAGTCAGTTTATACAGAAAATGCTCCAGTGCCAAAAAGGCAAAAAAGAGAATAAGTTGATATAAAGTAGTATACATGTCCATTTTCACCTCTACCTTCCCTCCAACTGCAGAACAACAGTGTGTTACCTAAGCGACTGGCCCTGAGTGTGTATCAGCCTGGTGTATGTCCATGTATGCGTCTGTTTTGAGTGTGTGGGGAAGGCTTCTCTCAGCCTGGTGGTTGGCAGCTAATGGGAGCTATTTGAGGAAGGACACACAGGCAGAGGAGCAGATGGGCGCTGCGTTATGCCCACCTACAGCGGGCGGCTGACGCACCTCCTGCACTCACACCTAATGGGGGCCTAATAAAAGGCTGGCTGTGCAGACACAGGCTCGCCACTCAATTTCATTAGTCGTTAATCAGCCAAAGGTGCCCTTGGCTCACGGAAAAAGGGCCGTTCGCTGGAAAAAAAAATGAGGGGCATACTCAGAAGAGAAAGAAGGGCATGAGTGATAAAACAGACGTGTGTTTGCGATTGGAATAAGCAGCGTTGTTGTTTTGGCAGGGTTTAAAAATGGCACATTTGTCTAAAAGCCGCGATCAGGAATGTAAAAAAAAGATCTTGCATCAGGGACAGGTAAAGTCATGCATCCTCAATGAAACTCTTTATTTGTCTGGAACTCAAACTCTGCTGACTCCAATTTTCTCACTCTAAGGGCCCTGATAACTCTGCTGAAAAAAATTGTAGCCACTTTTGTAGTTTGCTGGTCTTTGCTAAATTAAGCTGCTCTCCCAGCCTGACCAGGTTTGTTTTGGTCAGATGGTATTGTTTGGTCTCCCAGGACAACCACTGCCAAGTGCCCAAAATCTAGCCTGACCAGGCTGGGACCAACATACAAACATAAAATGGTTTAAATTGACTTTTTAGTAGTGAATACCCCTGCCCATGAGAAAATGACAACAACATTGACAGCTTTCTCTTTTAATGATCAATGTTTGACCAGTTGCATAATATGCCCAGACACTTAAAACAGAAAGAGGAAGTAGACCATGCATGCAAAAGTGGACAGTTTGCATGTATGCATGGGTGTAATTGTGATTGTATCCATCAGGGACTTTTACCGACGACTGCACCAGACTGGCACCAGACTGGTTCCTTTCGTCACTCTGTAAAAGTTAATGGCCTATGCCCACGTCCGCGGGGCTAATGTTAAGTGCCAGTCTGCGAGTACAGTATGTGTGCACTACACAGCTTTACAGGCACAAATTAATTATTAGTTATACGGCTGTGCATCCCCTCTCCAGCACGAGGTCACAGAGGCCTGCCTTTAATTGCAGGAGCATATGGCTAGAAACAGATTTTAGCGGTAGGATTCATTCTTAACCAACGTTCTAGCGCAGGTTCTCAGATGCGTGCCATATTGTCAATGCTGGCAGCTATTGTTTCACTCATTTACTTCTTAGAGCAAATTACTCCCTAATAATAGCTCTACCTTAGAGTTTTTCTCTCCTCCATGCCAGCAAACCTGTTCACACTGCATATGTTAATTATCTGCACATCTTCATTATGTTCAGAAAGCTTTAGGTTCAAGCTGTGCCGCCTGGCGAGGGGCTCTGCCTCAGTTTGGTGCCAACTTTCCACTTCTTCCCTTTCAGTTACTTTCCATTTTTTCTTTCTTGTTCTCCTTCATTCTCTCTTTCTCACTTTTCCCCATAAACTATGAAAGTCACAAAGTAAGCTGTGTTCTTGTTTTATCTTTTGAACGCTGTTTTTTTACTGCTCCGAATCTTGTTTTTTAAGGGTGATTAGAGAGTTATTTTGAAGGTGCTGTTTATAATTGCAGCAGGTTCTATGTAATGATAAATGGTTGCTTATGCTTTCTATATGCATACGTTCTGTATACATTGTTTTTGTTTAAAGTCTGGCAGTGGTCTGGATAATTAGATGTTTCAGTTTTTCCATATGTTTATACATTTTTATCTGATCTGATCACCAGAAGTGTCAATGTTTTTAGCTTTTGGTTCTAAAATCCGTTCTCCAGAACCAGATTTGTTATCTGACAGATGTCCCTGCTTTCTCACAGTTTAAAAGCTTTTCAAGCTGGTCCTTCAACCAGAGAGAGAGAGCCAAGATACTGGGACCCCAGTATCTGGGATATTACTGGGATATTTGTTGGCCCAATCAAAGCCAATTATTCATAAGGCATTTAGGAAAACCTAATATTAAACCAAGTGTAAAGTTGCTTCCTATTGTTCACATCTGATTTGGGATGTACATCAACTGAACGCTCCCCACATCAAACTGTATTAAGTGGCCTGAAAATGTCAATATCAGCTTCACCTACTCTGCGTGGGTAATGCTATTTGCTATGTTGATTGAATAGAGAACAGCATGATGGCGTGTTTGTGTGCTTTGAGAAGATCCACGAGCCTTCAATTCCATTTGCACCCACACACTTGCTTACACGTCTGTGCATTTAAAAAAGAGCGCGTGCTTGTAATTTGCCACGAACACTCCTTGCTCAAAATCACCAGAGAACACAAACACACAGGTGCATGTTGGCTAGTGTACATTTACAAGCGTCACTGTGACCGCAGAGCCTTAACTTGTGGTGAGGAGATGCAGGCAGAACCAGAGCAGCATATGTCCAATTAGGACCTGTAGTCAGATCCGCAGCAGCCCATGGGGGGCCCTGTTGAAATGCACTAATAAAACAGCACTTTCTTCTGATCTGGGAACTGGAGGCCTGCCGTTTGCGGTTAACCACAATGGAGGAATGATTGCACTGTGGTGAGAATACAAAAACGCTTAGACATGCTGTTGGAAATAAAAGATGGCAAGAGAGAATGATAGTAGTGAGATAAAGCAAATGTTTATTCTCTGTTCAGCTTAACCTGCTTCTGCTGTGATAAAACGCCCCCCCTCCAATTATTTTTTTTTTACCTCTTCTTCTTCCTCTTTTCTACTTTCTCTTTTCCGTCTTTATCTTCTACTCTTACTCTTCTAAGAGTAGTCACGTTTATATTAAAGACTGTGTTTTTCTTGACAGTAGAACCATCTGTCCTCTTCTTAGAGCCTGTGTGTCTCAAGACACTTTCATTCTACTAAAATGGAGGCCAGTTGTTGCCAGAGTGTAAGGAAGTTCTTTTAGGTGACACCATGACTAATCAAGGGGACCAACTATCCCAAAAAACCTTCTTTCTGGTACTTTTTAAGCACACTCTTGTTTTAGAGGATCAATGAAGTCACCAGCAGTTACGTTATATTTACGGAATCCAGCTGGAGATCTATTGATATGCCATCTAAAGCTGAGACTATTGCCAACATCACTGTTGTTATTCAAAACTATATTTGACCTTATATAGTTTTTATGTATGACTAACATCTTAATTTTTTATCCCTCTCTTTTTTAGCAGGTTCAGGGTCAGTTGCCTCCACTGATGATACCAGTATTTCCTCCAGACCAGAGAACTCTGGCAGCCGCTGCGGCACAACAAGGATTTCTTCTTCCTCCAGGGTTTAACTACAAACCAGGCTGCAGTGAGTATTATTGCACCATGTCTCTCTGTTTTCACCAGTAATAAGACTCACAATTTTAAGTCTAGTTACTTTGAACTGGTCGGTTTTAAAATGAAAGACTTCAGTTTATCGTTCACACTGGAGATTTTAAACCAGATTGCTGAAAGCGGAGTTTTCAACCCAACCTTGGGCAGCATCTCCATCCTGTCTGGTGTGTTATTAGGATCAGCCAACATGACTGATGCCCATCATCATCCGCACACGACAGACTCTCAGGCCAGACAAACTCGCTTGCTTTTGTCTCTCTATATTTTTTGTTCAAAAGTAGGAACAGGAAAAAAGAAAACTTCCTCTGGGGTTTGTGTTTTTGGCCGTAGCAATCCAACTGTGAAGCAATGTGTTGTTTACCGCGAGAAACGAGGCGGCAAGTGCCAGCAGCGCAGCAGCAGAACGCTCGCGCTCTCACGGGGGGGTAGAGTGACCTGCCCCAGGTTTCTTCATATTAACACGGGCGGCCGCCAGAACACACGTCCAATACGCCTCGCACACGCCTCCAATTCCTCTCCAACTGTATGCATGCACATACACATGCACAATCACACAGATCACACACTAATGCACACACATGCACTCACTCACAAACGTCTAAGTCCCTCGTGAGATGAGATGAACCACTCCACAACTCCAGCTCCGCCCACTGCGCTTCACAGTTTCCCAAACAAGTCCCCCTTCCTTTCTCCTCACGCCCGCCTCCCCACCCAACCATACACCCTCTTTTTCAATTACAGCCAGCAGCACCATCAAACCCTGCCCAAAATTTCAATTACGCATGTCATTTAGTTACTATTACAGTGCCTGCTCACAGGGGACGAAGCCGTCATATTGAACCCTCAAAACCAGAGCTAAAAAACGGGGGAACAAATCCCTCCGGTCGCAGGGTCCTAGTTGAAGGGACACTGGTTTCCACCCATTGCTCCCCGGAGCCAGGACATGAAACTCTTCCAGTCAGGCTGAAGATACTGTGTTCCCGCCAACAGCAACATGTTTGCTTTCTTTAGTTTTGCTCTTTTGTTACAGCTGTACCCAGGAGAGACATAAAATAGCTGGAATACTTGTGTTTGTTTAGGGACTGGAAAGACAAGAAAAAGACAAAACGCAATGTCCCCAGAATACATCCTTGAACCAGTTCCAGGGCAATCTCTAACCCAGCAGCTGAGTGTTTTTTGAGGATGAGAGGACGTGTATGGGAAAAATGTTTTGGACTGTCTGATAGGAGCGTCTGGTTTATTGCTTACTGAGACAGGGTCCGACTTCCTTTACAGACAGATACTTTGGAGTTTATAAAAGTGTCTGAAACGAAGGCTTCCTTGCAGCCTAACTGCCAGTTAGTCAATAACTTCACATTGTCTGATATTCTAAAACAAATTCGAGGGAGTTATCTGAATATTTCTTAGAAGAAATTGAATCATAAGTAGAGACAGAAAATTGACATTTATACTTAATTTACTTCAGTTTACTTTAGTTGCTCCATCAGACAGGATTTTCATTATTTTTATTAACTATTGAACTGCATGTACAGGATTGTGGGATGTCATATGCAGGGATGGATACATCAGTGTAAAACTAACCAGATGGAGGCATTTCAGTGGACAATATATTACAAAAACATTGAATGTGTCTTGATGTCTTCGTACCTTCATATACTCCCTACAAAGGCAGCATTTTTAGGGTTTGGGACACAGCCTGTGTCATAGAGTAAAGGATCGTTATGGTGTACTCTCTCTTCCCCCACACACACATAGCAAAAGCACAGATTCTTTGAGAATAACAGAATTATGCTGTCATTGTTATCTGATATATTTCAAAGACTGTCTATGTGGAAGCTAAGCAGACACATCCTCTCCACTCTGTTCTTCCTCAGAGCACTTCTTTTCAACCTCTCCTCCCTTTTGTGACTAGCATCATTCTATTGTTCATCACACTCTGACCCCAAAAAAGCAGAACAGAACTAAGGGCGCATTCACAGTCACTCATGTCACAGGCCGCTTCAGCATGATGCTGATAACTGTAAACCCCCCTCATCTACCTGAACTAGACTGACCTTTACCTCCTTGTCATGTAATTATAAAGCCCATATCTGCAGGTGGACGCTAATAACTCTCCCTATTCACTCCTCATGTTCTGATTCATCTCTCTAATGCAGAGACTCTTGTGCGGAGCCTGAGGAGACGGGGCTGCTGATGTTACCTCGTTAATTACCATCCTCTCCTTATCATGCCTTAGCCTTCAACTGCAATTGTGCTCAGGGTATTAGAGCCACAGCCACACAATCAGCCTTTCATTAGAGCAGAGGGGTGGACGACACAATGGAGTTCTTTACTGACAGAAGAAAAAGCTGTGGATCTGTCGCTCCATCAAAGAAATGAGGAAAGGGGGTTGGGGAAATAAACAGGGTCCAAAAGCTTTTTTGTCTTCGTTTGGGTGTGATATGTGTGAAAAAGAGATGTTTTTGATTACCTATTGACTGCTGACAATACCCATAATGCTCTTTTTGTCTCAGGTGACCCTTACCCTCTACAGCTGATCCCTACTACTATGGCAGCTGCTGCCGCTGCAACGCCTGGCCTCGGCCCTCTTCAGCTGCAGGTAATGTCCAGCTTGTGGTTTTACATGTAGGCACATTTATTTGTTTCTTGTGTGTGTCCTTGCACTGTCGATTCTCTGTGCATTTTTCCCAACCTCTGTTACAAGATCTCTTTTTTTCCACTCATTTTTCCCTGATTTGTCTTGTGGTCCCAAAGGAGAAAAAACAATGCCCACTGTTCTCCTCAACTCTTTTCCTCATGCCAACTGCACGTTGCCATAGAAATAGGCCCTTTGTGAGGGGCTGGAGCCCAAAAAGAGAATGCAGCACTGCTGGCTCCAGGGTGCTGATATTGTTCACTGTGGAGAGAAGGGTACCATAGAAACTGTTTTTAAGGGGGACAGAGCACAGAGGGACACTGAACTGAGAGCAAGCACAAAACGATATTATGGGCTGACTGAATAGAGACGAACCCTATTTTAGCCTCACTGTGCTGGTTTAGAAAATACTCAGCAGTAAACGTGACTTTTTATTCCTTTTCCCTTTTTTCTCCCTCCCTTCCTCATCTCTGCCTTTCTTGGTATGCCATAAATCTCTTTGATGAGGAAAAAAAGATGTACATCTGCTACCATGCTCATTTTGTGTGAGTACTAACTGTAAGAATGAGTCCCTGGTCACCAGGTTAAGATTAAGATGCATTAACCCATGACTGGCCCTTCCTCACTGTTACCCCTTTTAACTATTAACAAGCCAGGCTACAAGGCCAAGCTCACCATGCTAGCTTTAGCCAGACACAGCTGTACACAGAGGAACATTACAGTGAATTTTAATAGGTTAAACGTATACATACCCATCCGCACATATGTATCACAGATCAAACATATGTTAAAGGTATAAATGGCTTTCAATCATATGGACTTGCACAAAAATAAGTGGAACTTATTTTTCCACAATAGAATAAGTGGAATTAAAAACAATAAAACACAATTTGTTTTTTTTAAAGCCTCACTGCCTATGCATTCAAACTGCTGTGTCTTCATATGACTAGATTACAAAAAGAATCTTGTCCTGTCTGATTTTATCTGCTTCGGCTCTCGCTTCCATATGTTCCTTCATGTTAAGATTCCAAAATCCCTGATTGAACAGCTTTGTGAGGCGCAATTGGATTTCACCAACAAAACAGGGAAAAAAAGAAAAAATAACAACAAAATCCAATGTCGCTGTTCCATATATCTTCAAATCTCCCTTGCAACACACAGGAACAGATTAGGGCTTTGTCACAAAGAAAATGATTTGCTCAAGCTAACCTAAATACTGATGTCTCAGTGAACTGGATTTCCTGAGAATCCCTCTGCACGTCTCATTTTCAAACCTCCCAGCAGGATGAAAGGCACAAAATATTTGCCTGCCACTAGGTCACTCTAATGCACCAATAACAATATTGTTTAGAATACATATGCACACACAACAGACAGTCTTGAACTTCACTAAATATTTGAATCTAGTGGATCTGAGTTGTGGTTTAGGGGTTGCCACCCTTGCACCTGAAAATGCAAGAGTTTAGAAAAAAACTAATTATCAAAATATTTTTCAGTGCACACACTTATACACACTTGCAGTTGGCAGTCAGAGCAGATGTGTGGGACTCCTCACCTGCACACAAGCCAGCAGGGGTTCTTAGAGTTTGTGTGTGTATGAGAGTCTGCATTGGGGGTCTTAAAGGTGTTTGCTGTTACTCACTACAGCCACTGCTGTGGTCCATTACTAAGACCACAGTTCATAGTCGCCTAGTATTCCATTAGTCAAATTAACCTGCATAACACTGTTCCTGCAGCTCAACTGCTAAAGCACTGCACAAGCAGAAGAAAAGGTGTTGGTTTGATTCCTAGGGAACACATACATTATACACATTTCACATACATCAAATGTATGCAATGTTGCATACAATGCAACCTGAATGTACTGCTGCTTTGTATAAAAGCATCTGCCAAACGCATAAATGTAAATGTAACACTTCAAAACCACACATATATAGTCTTAAACACACATCCTGTAAAACCTTGCACAATGAGAAAAGCAGAGACTATGGTCAAATTGTGAGAATAGATAAGTAGAGATGAGAGACGAGAAAGGTTTTAGAATCAAGGAAGAGAAGAAATGGAAAGGTACGAGCTGTGAGCAGAAATACTGAAGAGGTATAAAGTGGGTCAATTGAAGAGGTCAGCCATCATATGTAGAGGCAGATGTTGGACCATATTGCACCAGATTACTACAGCACACAAGAGAACAAGAGAGGGAGAGAGTGAAAAGAGGCAGGAAAACTGTATTTAATACATTTTATCACCAGTAGGAGATGGTACATATATTTCCATTTGTAGTTCAAAACCCCTGGAATTTATTTTGTTGAAAGGGGCAGCATGTGTGTGTGTGCAGACACAAGTGCCTCACATACCTTTTAGACACTGATCTGGTGGCATTGTTTGGGAATGCTGAGGTCAGTGACAGACATACTGTTAATAGATAGCCAGGCTAGATTTGATCCTGTACAGCTTGTCCTATCTGCACCAGATCATTATAAGCTTACATAATATTCACTATGTATCACTTAATGGAAATGTTTTCTTGACCCAAAGGTTCCCACCAGCAGACCTCAAACCCAGACAGAGTATTTAAACCTCTCATCAGTAACAATCCTAAAAAATATAAGCAATTCCAAAAAACAGAATAATTATCCCACCTTACAACAGCTTTTAATTTGGCTTTATATATTTAGGTTTTTTTTTGTACACACTAGCTTTAACGTTAATTGACACTTAGCAACGAAGATTTTTTTTTTTGGCAGCGCCTTCCATCAGACTTCTTCAACTTGTGTTGAAGTTCACTCCCGCCTGGCGTGTTAATCAAAACCCTGCAGAGCTAGGCAGTCACCATTTAGTTTAGCACACGAAATGATGACAATGATGGTAAGAACAATTGACAACAACTGAGAAAAATGCATGAGACACGCAAGTCAAAATAATAAGCACAATAGCCAGTGGTGACCAAAACAACAATAGATTAAAGGATCACTCTGAACTGCTTCCATTTTGACAACAAAGCAAAATGGGGAAGAAGCCCATAATCTGCATAAAGCAGGGGATTTTGGAAGCGTGAGAGATGTCTAAAGACCCACAGATCCACTCTGACGGATAGAGCCTACAACAGCCCATCTTCCATTGCTCAGGGAAGGGACAGGCTTAGCAATGATGGAGGGGGGGGTGGCTTTGTTAAAACATGTGTCACCAACACTAATGCTCTCCAATCAGCCTTGCGAGTTACATTACAAATGCCAATCTATCTCCTCTCCGCACCCTGCATATTCACATGTCCAAAGTACCTGACACATTTGCATTTGACCTGCATGACATGACACCATGCATTACATTCTACTGAGTAGTTTTAAGATTTGAATAACTTATTTTTGTACCAAAGTCATAACAGTTTCAAGCAACATAAGGGTGGTTAGACAAAAAATGAATGTGGCACACAGTTTGCTCAACTAAATGTAGTCATAAATGTTTGATTTTTGCTGTTTTCTTCACCTTTATTGTGCGGCCTAATTTTAAAATATATAAATATTTGTTTTTGAAAGTGCCATTTAAAATTGACTTGTCAAATACATTTAAGGGAGCAAATTGTCTCAGTGTGATTGGGCCTGACATTTCTGATTGACAGAGTGTGTGTGCATTTTCTTAATGTCCCTTTGTCACATTTAAACACACATTTCCAGTTAGTGAGATTTAGAGATGGCCTAAGTCTCCTCTGTAAGGATTAGGCAGGAGAGAGAGAGAAGGAATAGGGAGATGCTTTAGGAGTTTAAAAGGACGCAGCCTGACTGAAGGAGTTGAGAGTTTCATCAAATCCCTTACAGATAGA
>JAZGTK010000538.1:24459-64518 GCA_036877625.1 Ambastaia sidthimunki
CACCCCCCATTCCACACATCTGCGTGTTTGTGTGAAGCATTGACATTTAAATCTCTATGCAACTTCCCCACAAGATTAGCCACCTTTCCATCTCCCGTTTTGTGTGTGTGTGCATATGTGAGCCCCTGGGCAATCAAGGGGCATTGTGCTGTCACTTCCTGTTTGCTCATGTGGTGGATGGGATGGCGGCAATGGCGCTTTGAGTGTGTTCAGTGGCAGCCCCTTTTGAAAGAGTGTGCGTGTGTGTATCACTCTCATTCCTGGTCAGTCTAGCGGTTTTGACTGACAGAAGCTGACCTTGTAATAGAAAACAATTCAGAGAGAAAATAAAGCAGTCTGATGCGATGGACCAGACACAGACCATATCGCCATCTCACTAACACACACACAGACAGGGCACACTCCAACAGGGGCCATATGTCACGCTCAAGCACACACACAACCAGGGGCCACGGTGGGAGTAATTGAACAGAAATGACCAACAAGAGCTTTATTTCATCATCTGGTCCCCTGTGCTGACTACAGCTTACACACTGAGGTCATATCCTGATCAGAGAGCATGACGAAGTGTGTGCATGTGTGTGTTCATTTGCTGAGGTGGCGTATGCCTTTTGCAGAACCTAAGTAAGGAATAAAATGATGATCCTGATGACCCAGTCAATGTTTTTTTGTGAAAACAAGACATCACTACAAATTATACAGTTTAGTAAATGGCAGAATGCCTTTTCTTTATACAATAAGTTATATTATTATATGATTGGTTATATATTTGGATGAAATATGATTAAATATTGATGACTTTTTTACATTTTGAAAGTTTTTTCCTACAGTGCATGTAAATTCTTTTCATGTCTAGTTTCACAAGCACATGATTTAACTTTATTTACTTGTTTATACCATGATCATCCTTTTGGTTGTCTGCTATAACAAAAAAAGTTCTTCAGTACATTCTTTTAATACAGCTTATGTAGAATACAGTTAATAGCTTTAATATTTCCTTTATGAATAAAAAATCTCTACTGATTAACTTTATTAGCCCTCTGAGCTGCAAATTTAGGCAGATAAAAGCAAGTGTGTGTGGATGGAGATGTTCAGTCTGTCAGCGTGATGGTGTGTTAATCTGTGCGTGTTTTCATCTGACAGAAATATTTAATTCTAGCAGATACAGCAGACAGAAGATTGTGGAGAATGTGCTGTCGAGGTTAAGAGAGAGAGAAACTGCCGTAGATATTTGCATAAATCAGTCTTTGTTTCCTGCTGGTGGCTGGCAGCCAGCGATGAACAGAAGGACGGAAGTTGTCCTCACAAACAGCCACTCGCTTCCAAATCTTAAAGAGAAAAATACAATTTAAAAAACAGCCCGTCTCTGCTGCTACTGTAAACACAGATTTGGTTCCTCATCTTTTCCCACAAATACAATAAAAAGGCCTTTTTTTTATTCTTCATTCCTTGTTTTCTTCAAAGTCCACAAAATTGCACATGAAAGCTACACAAACACACTCATTACAGGAATTGCACAAACAGCTCTGGGAATCTGTTTTACACAATGTCCAGCCGCTTTTGTGATCTGTTTGTTACCGTAGAAACATGCTTCTGTCCACAAATATTGTGTCAAAAAACATCCCTGAGCTGATGTTAAAATGTAATAATTACTAGTAGTTGTGCCGATATCGATGTATGAAAAGCAGGATAGCCACTGGGTGAGATATTTATATATAGTTTTTATCAAATAGGATTGCTATATATAAATTTGCTGAATTAACACTTACCTTACTAAACATTTGCTCTAATTCTAAAGCTGTTGTTAGTCAGCTAATATATCTTGAATATTGGCTGATAAAGCACTACTTATAACATTGCTAAACAATGAAAGCAGAGAGTCAAAACTGTTATTTGTTGTTTTGTTAACTGTTTGCTGCACATTTCATTGAATCACACTGGCAGATAAGTTTTAAAGGCGTTTTTCCCCAGCCTTTCTATCCTGGTGTGCGTTCTTAAACAGGAGTAAAAATTTGTCAAGGGGTTTACAGTTTGTTTCCACTCCCACGTGGCCAAGAGATTCGCTACTTCTCTCTTTACATAAACACATTTGTTAGTTTTTCACCTTGAGAGTCACTTTCTTCCTTTTTTCTAGTGAATATGACCCCTATGGTGAGTGTATTTATTCCCAGGATGCACCGTGGTGGGGACATGTCTCACTCAGGCGTCTACTAGCTGTTAGCGTAGCCCCTTGAGGATGGATGGTAGAACTTAAAGTGACAGCTCTGTCCCCTTACACATAAACAACCACCAGCCCTCTCTGCTAATGGCCAAACCAGCTTTTTAGCCTGCATCTTGAATTTTTTGTTTGTTTTTTGTTGGTGCGTTCTGTGTATTCATTTATTCATGGACCTTTCTCTCTTATTTATCCACTCTTCTATCACTTCTTTCTCTATCTGTGGTCTCTCTCTCTTGCTTTCTCTGTCTATGAGCAGCAGTTGTATGCGGCTCAGTTGGCTGCCATGCAGGTGTCTCCAGGGTCCAAACACAGCACAATGCCTCAAGCCAATCTGGCAACTGGCACACTCTCGCCCACCAGCGGCCAGAGCGAGAAAAACAGAAGCACCCCACCACCAAAGCCCAAGGTATGTGTGTTTGTGTGCATCAGTGGATATTAGGCTAAAACCAAGTGAATGAAGTGTATGCTGACTACATCATGCATTTGGTGTGCATTTACAGAGCTAATAGATTTTGTATGTACTAGTGTTGATGTTCTTTTGGTTGATTACCTATAAATATTTTCTCCATGCATTGGTGCATTGTTGCGTTTTAAGTGCTATGTTCATCCATCACAGAAGCAGCAGGTGCCCGGTGCATTGTGTCTGCAGCGAGGCCCTGGTTTTTAAAACCTGAAGTCTAGCCGTTGCAGCTTTGTGCTCTAGTGTACAAGCCTCTGAGTCTTGTTCCCTTCGGCCAGTGTGGCAGCAGGAGGCCGAGCTATCTGAGCGGAATAAAGCTTCATGAATATCAGGCAAGGCAGAAATAAAAGCAAGCTGCCTGGCCTCTTTCCCCTCCTGTTGTGCTGGTCATTCTAGACGCCCGGACACCCCTCTAAGCCCATTCTGTTCCGCTCAGCAGTACAATAGCTGGACCGTGGGGTGGCCAGATCTGGATAAACATGTGTGAAGGCCTGTGCCCGCTCCCTCTCCAGCCATGAGCCACAGATGAGGGTCAATGCCTGTTTGGATAGGGAAAAGACTTCGAGCTTAACCACATGCCTGTTTTACAGAGAAACAGCTCTTGATATATCTTCGTTTTTCTGACACTTGCTGGTGGAAACCAAAAGCTATCGGTAACCATCGATTGGCTCTGTCCCCCCTGCAGGTCATTGTGTCAGAGGGTAATGAAGGCCTCTGTTCCACAAACATTTATTCTTTTGTTGTCACATGACCAATTACACAGAGAGAAGGAAGAGAGATGGAGTTAATACTGATAATTGGCAGTGCAGCTTGCACCTGCCAGCCTCCATAGTCACTCAGCCATAAGAAAATGACCTTTCTCCTTAAAAAATCTCTCCTTCTCTCCCATGTTCTCCTCAAATTTTCTCTCAATCTCGGTTCTCTGAGTTGTTTGTGAGTTGTTGCCGTTGGGTAGGGGACGCCATGTATATTTCAGGGTTGCTGTCCTGGGGCAGTTGCTGCTTTCTCTTTCTCATTTTGAGAAGTGTGCCTTGTGTCAGACAGCTGGTTGGACTGAGGCACACAAGGTTTAAGTGCTTTACCCCGGGGGGAGGCCTCACAACGCAGGTGATTCACAGACTTACTTTATCATGGTGTTCACTCTGTGACCCACTCAGACCTTCACACGCTCAATCCTTCACTCAAACTTGGCTTTTGTTTTGTTTTTTCTTGCAACCGTGAATGTACCACCAGTGTGATGTCAAATACACTATATGCACAGAGTCTGTGTACAGTAACTTATATCTTAAACTTAATTCTAAGATCAAATCAAGTGTTTAGCTTAGTTAGCAATCCGAAAAAGCAATGGAACAATAGACTGAATTGGCTGCTGTGAATTATGTTTCTTAAATATTTGAATGACTTACATGGTCTGTGGTTTGTGGAAATATCAGAGCTTCAACTCTTCCAGCGCAGAAAGCCACAAGCTGTCGCACCACACTGGTCGCTTTCAGCAAAGACACAATGTTTATTAAATGTTAAGTGACTCATTTTATGAGATTTAAGCGTATTCCACCTTCTCACATGTCTTGTGTTCAAGTAGTCTTAGTATCATGTTTGACAGGTCCTACAGCAGACCTTCCTCATTGCACAGCTTTGCCTGTCTCCATTAGTTCGCCTTTCACTGGCTTCATTTGCGTTGGCTAACGTCCCACTCGAGGATTTTCTTTTTGGAGAACAATTCACATCAGGAAGGGAGGCAGGCATTATCTGTTATAAATATTCAGTTTTTTCCTCTCAATTCAGCGCCGCTACACACCAAACACAATGTGGGTCATGATACAGTATTCTTCTCGATCGCATCGTAGTGTCTTTTGTGTGCCTTCCTTATAACGAGGTCCACATCCCACCAGTTGCTTCTCCATTGAGAAAAGCACTAATGAGGACAATCCTGTTATGGCCTATCACAGTCCGGGCGGTGAGGGAAAGGTCTTAATCAAGCTTTCCATTGCTCAGAAGCTCTGTCCCAATACCTGTTAAGCTGCCTACAAAGGCAGCTTCTATGTATAGCAAAATCTTAACTTAAATGTAACCCCATTGGTGACTGATTTAGAACACATGAAAAATGGTTGAAGAAACTACACACAACTACAGAATAGTAGAATACAACTACAGAATAAAACACAACAGAATAGTACATTTTAATTATTTTTTAGAAATATATTTTTTATTAGCAACACTTAATTTCTTATTATAATTTCTCTCACTTTATTCACCATCTTGGAATTACTTTTTTTACTCAGCCCATCACAATGTATTATGCCKTCTCAGAGAAGGATATATGTGATTCAGCTGTAAAATTTGGCATTTTGRAACAGTCATTGCATTGGTAGCAAGCAACAGAGAGCATGCTTAAATGCTGACTTCAAAGGCATCTCTAGATAGTGGAACTTGTTGGCCCAACTTACTGCAGAGCCAAGACAATAGATGGCTTTGAGCGGTGGCCACCCATGTATCAGTTGTGCTGCTGCTGTATCATTGCTACTGCAAATGCTTTTGCATTGTTGGCAATTTGTGACAGACGGCAAGTCTCTAGAAACAGGTGTTGGTACAGATGCCGCACTCCCCATGTTAACACGTATGAGATCCCACCACAGTGAGACCACAATGGTGACCTGAGATTTATTCTGCCAGGCGAGGATGATTGACAGCTGTGGCGTGAATCAGGGTTGGCAAGGTCATTCTGACCTGGAGGCCTGCCTGCATGCCCACATGCTTTTGTTGCGATTTTGGTGCCTCATTTCAGCTGTGAAGCTGTTGAGAATTTAAACAGTGTTGAGGATGGAGAAGGCTTGGTGTCAATCGGGAAAGGTTTACGGCCTAAATAGCAGTATTCTAATGATACTCAGGGCAGGGCTGCATCTGTTGCTTTAAGATCTAATTGGCTCTTGTGGCATAAGCAGGGTGCCTTCTCTAATGTGATTACAGTGTTAGCTGTGTTGCTATCTGGGTTGTGAATTATATTGTCATTTGTAACATATGGATGGACATCCACCCGGTCACAAAGTGTCCACCTCTCATAAAACTGCAAAAAGATGCAGTGTTGTTTATTATCTAAATAAGTTACAAATTGACATTTGTGAACATATCTGAAGCTAGAATTTGTGTTAAATATTCATTTGTGGCATATTTGTGGAATACTTATGCTTGTGTATATGTGTGCATGTTATTTTATATCATGCAACATGTTTGGGTGTTTATGAGTGTGGATTTTTTTGCGCAAGCATGTTTCTTAATGATAAACTCGCCTTGTTCCTGTTTTTCGTTTGTTTGAGCATGGCTGTGCTGCATGCTTACTGCGCTATGGCTGCTACTCTACCTTTTTTTGTGGCCTGGCTGCATTTGCTGACAACGTCCTGTATCGTTATCCCTGGTGTGTGGTCAGCTGATTTGACCCCTGCTGGGATTCCCAAGTCTCTAAGGAGAAAAAATCACACCGGGCCAAACGTGTTGCTGTTTTGCAGGACGAGGGCGCTCAGCCCTTGAATCTGTCGTCCAAGCCTAAGGCATCCGAGAGCAAGTCACCCACCTCCCCCGCTTCCCCACAGGTCTCTGCCCTGAAGCTGGGCCCCGGTTCTCTGAAGAACAGTACCCCCTCCAGTATTGGTGGACCGCCATCCAGACTCAGCTCCATAGGTAACTGCACCTCTCTAGTTCATTACAATTAAATAAACACATACAAATCACCACAGAAACAACTTAATGTTATTACATATTGCCCTAAACATAGCTCTCAAGAGCATTTCCTACTCCCTGGATGTGTTTTTTGCTGGCACGGTCTCTTGAATGAAGCAGTAATTGATGTTACATTTTTAGGTTTGTAGAATTTAATTTTGCCTGAAGGGCACATTGTCAAACATTTATTAGTCTAAATGGTGGGGAGAGCTTGTTAAGCAGCTGTGTTTAGAAGCGAAAGGGAGCGCGAGACGTAGACAGTAAGGTTTAGCAGCATTTATTTCTGTTGTTTACAGGTGCTGAATAGAGAAACACAAACCTTCATGACAGCCGCTGAGATTGAACAAGCCTCTTATACAATTCTGTTACCACCCACAGCACAACAACAAGCATTAATAACACAATATCCCCCCCTCCACCCTAACAGTTAGCCATTTTAGACGTCCCTGTAATCGCAGTGTTTTTCAACAAATCCTGGGATTTAATAACAGATTAGTGGATTTGCCGCCCAGATGTTTTTTTGTTCTGAAAAATGGATTAGGGAGGAAAGTTCTTCACTGGAATCCTTTAAGAACATGTCGGAGTGAATCTTTTAGATCATTAAGTTTGAGAGCACCGTATGTTCCCCTGATTATTCCATCTGGTGCACATCTTTTAAGGGGGTCAGCACCATAACCTTAGACACATCAGAGTGGCATTGAAATATGCTGTCTGTAGGTTTATATATGCACAGGTGAGTTTAATTGGATGTGTATGCGTATATGAACTTGACTGATCCTTACATACACCCTTTTTGTACAGCTTTCCATCATTCATGTTGTAATTGTCTCTCATCCTTTTAACCTTGCTATCAGTCCTGAAACTTCCCCGCATGCTCAACCTAATGTGCCAACTTTCCATTCCTTTCTGTTCAAGTAACTGTCACTACAAGAACACAACACAGGCTGTCAAGGGCTGTGTCCTTTACGACCATCACTCAGATGCCAAAATGACATCACAGCACAAAATGACACAAAAAGTTTCACTGTCCAAGTTACTATAAAATGAACCGTGAGAGTGTGTAGCTTTTACGCCATCTGTATCATGAAACTTTATTTAAATTATTTTTTAAAGGTTTTCTGAACATTTTCTTCCATCTTCCATTGGTTAGACAAACAGACAGTCCCACTCCAAACTCACAGGTTGCCATAGGTCGAGCCAATATTGCTGGGTCAGTCAAATTTGAGATTCTCAAACACTTCAAGGAAATCAACTTACAAATGCTTATAGTTTAACTGGGATAGTATAAAGTATTTGAACATTTAAAAATTACATTAGCTTTAAATATCATCTGATATACCCAGAATGATACATATTATGGTGTGGGAATGCTATTAATATTTTGGTTAATGATATAATACTTATGTTTTCCTAATAAATTTCATTACTAGGGTCAATTTAAGTGCTAGTCATTTTCAGCTGTCTGTCAGGAAGTGGGCAATCACCATGTGACCTTTGACCATTTAACAGATTCCCCATATATTACTTTTAAAAAAGTTCCCTGGTCCATCATTTTAAATCAAAGCATTTAATCCATCATATCGTGCATTAGCGACCAGATTAGGCCAGATAAAGGCTTATAATCTTTTGCGCTTTGTTCCATCTATTCTGGCTAGATAATACTTCACTGAGCAAACATGTGCATTGGCCAACAGATGCAGCTAACGGCTTGGACATTTAAGCTGCTGAGAATAATACAAATAATAGCCATAAAGAATATGGCTGGAAACATCTTTGATATGCTTGTGGGCAGATGTTGCGGAATGGTCCAAATTAGGCTGCTTATGGCTTCAATATATGTAATATCTGCTTTTTTCACCCACTTTTAAGATCTCTATGAGCTTTGGTCTAAATAAAAGTTTATAAAATAGGAGAAAGAGAGCAAAATACTGTGTTGATATATATTAGATAAAGTTGGGGGCCTTTTGCAAATCTCTGAATATAAAAATGCAAATGCAGATTTAGGAGATTTCATTTGCCTTAGAACATCTGTTTTCAACTGGATTTCTTTGCCTGCATGTGTGTGTGTGTGTCAGCTGTGGGGATCTGATGACATTTGTGCTGTAAAATAAGTAGCTGATTTTACATTCACCTTACCCACATGATGTGTGTATAGACAGCTTAACCACTAGTATCCAATCAGTTTTCATCATTATAAAACTTCATTTTCCTTTTGGGGTCAATGGTTGCTGATAGAAGCAGATGCCAGTTTGGCTTAAATAAAAGTCTTGACTTTTCTTGATGCTATTTTTAATTTTTACTTCCTTTGCTGCAAATAAATGTTAAAAGCCATGTGTAATGTTACTACCAAATGCTGATTTACCCAGATTTACCCTGCTGTACGCTAAATGCTACTGTGTTGCGTCCCAAGGCCCAACAGTGTTTTAGTGTATGGTGGCTTCACTTTGAGTCCATCTGTTAAATTAAAAATGTTTTATATCAATGTGCTTTATATCAACACGCGCACATGCTATGCCAACTCTTTTACTAGACAATCTGTACACACAGGATTCATCTGTGCCATCTTTAACATGTATCTGTTGTCCCCTCAGACCTGCTGTCATCCATCACCTCTGGAGGCTACCTAAACGACCACGAGGCCGTGACCAAAGCCTTCCAGGAGGCTCGACAGATGAAGGAGCAGCTGAAGAGAGAGCAGCAGGTTCTTGATGCCAAAGTGGCAGCAGTTAACAGCCTGAGCCTCAACAACGGACGTTCAGAGAAGGTTTGATTATCTCCATTTTAAATTATTTACATTACATGCTCATTCCACTCATACCGATAATCACCTGGTCTTTTAGATTGCTGCCGTCGCCTAGCCAACAAGGATCTGTGCCTGCAGAACTTAGCAGATTTTTGAAGAATTCTATTGCACATTATTTACAAAGTTCTATGAATCCTAATGTTTTTGTTTAATATAAATTTTGGTTGATTTAATAAAAATGTAGTTCTATGAGCTTCATTTATTCCTTCATACCACTTTTATCTTTGCAAAATGTTCATAAAAATCATGTAGAAAATGCCAAATGGATCCAGATTCTGTTTGAATCAGCACAAATAATGTAGCAAGGAACAAAACGGCAAAAATAACACAGAACAGTTAAAAAAGAACATGCTTATCTCTGAATAAAGTCATTTACCAAAGCTGTTGTTTGGTGTTTGGTTATGAAGAGGAACAGTGGAGGTGACTGAGATCTAAGCACTCTTGTTGTACGCTGTGGCAGTGTCTGGGAGACGGGCTAAGGGCAGACAGGGCGCAGTCAAGGGATGCTAATTCTAACGCAGTGGCTGACGCTAATATAAAATGACTTGGGCCACGTGACTAAATTGGGCTTACTGTAAATGTTTATCTTTACTCTTTATTCCAAATTGTAAAACTTACCTTTATCATTTTTTAATCTTCCGTTGACGTCAAATAATGCTCAATGTGACGTCACATTTTTCATTATTCAATCAGCTCCCGATGGATAAAGTTAGTTCAATTTTGGAAATTGAAAATGTTAAATTTACAATCCCGGTAAAATGGGCAGTAAACAGCATTTCGCATTGACAAAAAAACGCTTGTATATGGGTTTGTTGATCTCAGCTGCATTCAGTTTAACACTCCAAACTCTCATAAGCTGTGTTTTTTGCTCACTCTGCCAGCCTTACTGACTGCCCTGACTGTTGCTAGGTTAATGAAGGTGCATTAGGAATAATCCACATTTTTCCAAGCGCTATATCCTTATTATGATTTACAACAGATCAGCTGCACTTTACCCAGACCACGGCTGTAAGCTCTCAGCACTCTCAGTTGACCTCCCTGCTGCACTTTTCCAAACATGTGTAGGGTACAGAGAGGTTATTTTTGATTAAGGCTGCGAAAAGGGGCAGATTAGTTGCTGTACACATGAGGGCAACAAACATGTAGAGTGAGCACTGATCTCTGGACAAGTGGACTTTGGATCCTGCTGTGTCTGAACTATTCTGTCCACTGCAGCATTTGATCTGAACTATTCTGTCCACTACAGCATTTTGTTTTTCTGTCCTGTCTATTATCTCCTAATTTTAGACAATTACTGCCCCTCTTTGAATTAATGCTGCTCTTTAACCTTGTTCCCCATGAGTACATGTTGTGGTCAAACCAAGCCTTGTTCCTAATCTTCTGTCCCTATCTTTTGTGTTTGCTAAGCTAAATGGATTGGGGGAGATGAGTGAGGTCAATTGTCTATGAGTTTTAGTGCGTGTCCAAAGCCAAAGTAGTTTTTTGTGTTGTAAACACATTATCAAACCTGTTCATCTCTCTCTCCCTTTCTCTTTGTCTCTCCAGGGATAAATTCTCTCTCCATTACACATTCATTTAAACCACACTCACTAACTCAGTCTGAACAATTAAATCTCGATGGTTGTGAAATGCTGTAATGCATTTCATTATAGAATTGCAAAAGGCTCGGGTCATTCTCTAATGGTGAGGACTGTGTTTGCGAGTGTGTTTTAAACGTTGCGTGGATTTAGGATGGAGTCTAATTGACTAATTAAGCCCCAGATGCAACTCCGGGGGGTTGGAGGGTGATGCATGTTTAAAGCGGGCAGAGGGTGTTGTGTTGAAATATGTGGCCCAGCTACATTAGCCATGTAAATGCATAGTAAATCTGCTTTTTATTGGGTGTAATAAATACCCAGGAGGCCGTGCGGTCCAGCCCTACCCTCATCTCTGGAGCACTTGCGATCTCTAATGCATTGACCTTAGGGCTGAGCAAGAGAGATTGAGACTGAATGAGTTTAGAGAGGGAAAGTGTAAATAGATTGCAGGTGGCTTTCAAGCTGCTTGTAGATTATGGATAAACATTAGCTCACTTTCAGCATTTTCATTCGCCTTTTTTTCCTCAAGAGTCTTTATCCTGCCACTTGATTGGTCGGTTCATATGTGATAATGTAAATGAATCTGCATTTGTTTGTGAATAATGAGTCTAACTGGATTGGTTGTATATATGTTGTGTGTGTATTTGTAGGATAAAGCTGCTCTTGAGAGCCTGAGCCAGCAGTTAAAGCAGTCCGAAGAGAGTAAGTTCACTCATGCGATCATGGACTTTGGCATCAGTGGTGATTCTGATGGTAAGATACTCTTTAACTGCCCATCTTAAAACACCTTTCTCAATTAATGTTATTGTTTAATCACAACATTCTGTTTAAATGCAACAATCGAAATGGACCTTTTTTACTTGCCTTTCTACTTACACTTTCCTGGCCTTCATGTCCCTGCTTAGAATTCTTTCATATTTATAATGAAAGATATATAAAATGAAATAAGATAATAAACAGTGGGTTGTGAATGCTGCTTCATGTGGACTTTAAGAACATTCTTGCCCCTTATGTATTAATAAGGTTAAAAACACATAATATATGTGTAGTGTACATGAGGGCACTACGAGTGATCTCTTGTTTCTTTAGGAAGCCCAAGTGTTTCAGACTCACGGATCTTCAGAGAGGCCCGGGGGCGTGGCAGCAGTGAACCACATATCAAGCGACCCATGAACGCCTTTATGGTGTGGGCCAAAGATGAGAGGAGAAAGATCCTTCAGGCCTTCCCAGACATGCATAACTCTAACATCAGCAAGATCCTAGGTGAGAAAAAAGATATAGAGTACAAGATAATCTAACCAATCACCTATCTAACCTATCTTTAGATTTTATAAGTCACGTTTCAAGCTGTGCAGTCACTTGTTTTTTACTTGAGGCAAAAATTTACATCTCAGTTTAGTTTAATTCGACATACTGTACTCCTTATCCCTAAATGGCTGAGATTTGTGGGTCCGATAAATGTGGGCCAGACTAAGTGTCTGGTTCCTTTGGAAAGAACAGTATAGTCAGCTGCAGACAGAGAATCCACCCCATTCTTCCTCACATACACACACAAAATGCATTGTGTAACCACTGCCTAATGAATTGCTCTGGAGGGCTGACTCCAACAATGATGATATAATTCATTATGCATTAAACCAGCACTTGAGTCTGTCTGACATTTTCTGTAGGCCTCTGGGATTCTGTTTGACATTTTAAAGAGCTCCTAAGCGTTTTATAACGCCGGGAAATCTGGTTTTAATAAGGCCCCGCTCTCTCAATTGTTAACAGAAGGAGTTTCCCCTTTCTAGCACTGGTTGCGTGTCAGGACCAGTGGTGACAGATTTTTCCCATTAAACATACAGTAGGACTGTGTAAATGCAACACAGGCTTGCAAGCGGATACTCAAGCACATACATAACGGTCTATACTCACAGTCGCTTGCTAGGGATTTTTGTGAAATAGTGAATAGCGTGTGTATCCGTGCGTAGTGTGTATGCAAAACTCTGTGTGTTCTCAGGCTTCTGTTAATGAGAAATAAAGGACACAGGCCACAGGTACACCTGTTAAGCTCTAATAATTAGATGGAGTGTGTTAGCGGTCCACTTAACCCCCATCACCTGAAATAATGGCGCATGTCACCAGTGTGTTCATGAGTGTGTTTTAGAGGCCAGGGAACACACACTATTCTGTTCTGTTTGACATCAACTCCACTCAAAGGTACTCATTAGACCAAACAAAAACCCTCTCTTAGTCCAAAGTGAGCAACCTGGCAATTCAGCTCTTTCAAAGGACAGGCACCATTTACGACCACTTAAAGCATGTGTTTTTGTATAAGGGATGCATAAAACTACGTATCTTCAAAAAAAATTTTTTCATTCATTTTTACTTTATAAACCATCTTAAACACTCTTAAAACTGTAAGATGTAACTCAGCAGCAAATTATGAAGTTTTATGAATTATGAATTTAAAGACTAATTTTCCTGTGCCAATTTTACCATGCCCAGCGCTTAATTAATTCATGATTTAAGTGTGTACATCTTTGTAAGGTGTGTTTGTTCTGTAATGCCTTGCTGTTTCTTTAGGTTCTCGTTGGAAGTCCATGACCAACCTGGAAAAGCAGCCATACTATGAAGAACAGGCCCGTCTTAGTAAGCAACATCTAGAGAAATACCCAGACTACAAATACAAACCACGGCCCAAACGCACCTGCCTGGTGGATGGAAAGAAATTGCGCATTGGTGAATATAAAGCAATTATGCGCAACCGCAGACAGGAAATGCGCCAGTACTTCACCGTTGGGTAAGTTTCATTGTAATGTGTATCATTATATTCTTGTACAGTGTTCTAACCAGGCACTACACAAGGTAAATCTGTACAACTCTGACTGGTTTAAACTACATTTCACAACCAAACACGTAAGAAGTGATATTAGAAGGAAATAACATCACGTCACATGATCACATGTAAGTCAGCAGTTCTCATAAGAGACAGGATTTCTTACTGTTAAAAACAGTAGCCCGCAAAAAGGTTACGATCTAAACACTTAGCAAAGTCTGCACAAGATGCGATTTTTTCGTATCCGTTCTGAGCCACTTCCAAATGTGGATTTAAATCAGATACACCATCCGACCTGCATCTAAACACACATATCCAATGCACTTTGTCTATAACGTCCCCTTGCCCTGTATCTTGCTCTCTCTTTGGCTGTAGGTTGTTGCCAATGTAATTTCCAGTAAAAACACATTTTACACTGAAACCAAAAAGAGATAGCTTCCATCACTTGATGCTTTATTGTTTTACATCAAATCTGGTTAGAAAACATTATATAAAGATGTATTCAGGGATCTAAAGATATGAGCAAAACAGTACGACTTGATAGGTTGGCATATTTAGGAAAGAACAACAAGTTTTTCTCAGGCAATGCTAACAGATTGTGTTTATTTGTTTGTAATATAGGCAGCAAACCCAGTTGCCCTTGTCCTCAGCGGGTGTTGTATACCCAGGCACGCTTTCTATGGCAGGAATGCCCTCTCCACAGATGCCCTCTGAGCACTCGAGCATGTCCAGCAGCCCTGAACCAGCCCCGCCCACCAACCAGGCCTCTTACCTCAGCACTCACAAAAGGGAGGGGCCCCGTGTGAAGGAGGAAGATCTTAGAATGGATGACGGCAACGGCGATGCCTATGATGACTTCGACTATGAAGATGATGACGGAGACTACGGCAGCGACAGTGAAAATCACATTGCTCACTAAACCCACAATCAAAGCCATCTCACCAGTCACCTGGCATCTCACGCAAGCAAACTTCATTCCGTCCCCGTATACCGTCTAATCAGGACTCCTCCAGAGCCAAGCCCCTCCCACAAGAGTGTCACCGGAGCAAAGCACAGGACCTGTCAATCAATGTGACTGTTACACAAAAAGGAGGGTCCTCTAGAGGAAGCGTAACACTTGCCTCGAGTCCCACTGAGGGAACATACTACGGCAAGTTCATATCGAAACACGAGTAAGCTACGAGGAGAAATTGAGACCATTTTTTGAGACATTTATTATTAAAACAAGGACCTGTCAGTTGACCTATCATAGACACTTTAAAATGGTGGACCTGTTTGTTTCTAAAGAGACACTTTTAAACAGCTTTTTTTGGTTCTATAATATTCTCACTCAGGTACACAGTGCCAACAAGTGGCTTGTGAATGTGATTTTGTTGTTTTTGTGCTACAGTTTTAATAGAGAAAAAGACATTTTCTTCACCGTAAAAAGCACCTGACAGGAGTAACAACAAACATTTCCTACTTTTTTCAGTGTGCTTCTTGCTGAATCTCTCTTACTGTCCCACTCATGCCCATTTTCTCACAATGTCTTGATTTTTTTTGTTGTTTTTTGGATGAAAGGATGGAAGGGAGGATTTAAGTCCCTTCACTCAGGAGTCTGGATATTGCTGGATGACAGACAATCCCTCCTTCCTCGCATCTTTTCTTCTTGACCCGCTTTTACTGTTCCTTTCTCCTCCCCTTCTATAAGAACTTTGGATGTCAACGTCTCTCTCAGGTGTGGAGACAAACTTTGTGATAGCACAAACATTGTGTTTGACGAACAGCTGACGTGGCGATGGTTGTTATGGGGAGTTAAAGCCTTGAGTGGAATTGTTGTATTGTGTACATTTTTTGTGTTTGGAATTCCTTATGTGTGCGGATGAATGAGCCTTTTGCTAGATTTTAAGTTAATTTTATTACATGTAGACGGTTGATGTGCTGGTCATGTGAACATAAACAAAACATTAATATTGGATGCATACAAATCATGCTAGCAGGCAGATCAGTGGGAAAGAAACCAAATGTTTTAAAATGACACTTAATTACAGCACAGAAACACAAAATTTCTTTTGTTTCTTACTTTTGTCTGGCCATTTATTTTTTTGTTTTCCATCACTTCTCACGCTTTCATTTATTCTTTCCCTCTCTTTTGTCCTCATTTTGTTTGTTATTTGTTTGTTCATTCATTGTTCGTTTTTCCATTCTTTTGTGTCTTCTGATCTTTCTCATTGTCTCCCTGAACAACCAATCTCATTCTCATTCCGAAAGGAAAGAGATGGTGAGAGAAAAGCTCTCTAGAGAAGAGTTTGTGCTTGAATGGCATATTGAAGGAAGAGAATAGAGGTTCTGTATAGAACTCCACTCCATCCTTCCCAAAATACCCAGTGCTCAGTTCTCTGTTTACAAAGGAAAGCTCACAACCACTGGGAGAAACCAGTGTTCTCAACACACGAAAGAGTGTTTCAGTCAGAGCCTCTTAATGTATCTCTCATTGTGTTCACACTCTCTTTATTTCCCTCCATTTTTATCTATCACTCTGTTTATCTCTGTAAAGGAGTGTCAGTCATGCTATCAGTCATCTGGTCTCTGTGTGACTCCGACTGACCAACTCCATCTTACTGCACCTGTTGGCATGGCAATGGCTTTTGATTGACGGTTGCCCTAACTACTTTGCCAACCTCTCTTTGGCCTGAGGTGGCATGAGCAGGCAGCTGGATGAGAGAAACACACAAGCTGTTTCATGAACAGCAGCCAGGCTCCATCCATTAATAAGTCTCTCTCTCTTTTCTCTTTTACATCAACCCGAAAGCCCTCCACACACAACACAAATGACAAATTTAGATAGCACAACAATCTATATAACATGAAACACATAACACAAAATGAGCAATTTAACATTTTTGGCCTACTTGAGATTTTTGTAAAAACCTGCCGATTGTTGCATAATCTTTAAGGTACTCTGACACCTGCAGCACTAGCAAAGTGATTTACACTCTAACACTCATTGTGATGACCAACTGCATTTTGCGTGGTTGTCTTTGTCTAGTTTATTTGGTTCGATCAGGTTCAGCCCCCTCTGTAACAATAGTTTGTATTTGTGTTTTGCCTCCATGTCATCGTCACTCTGCTGTTGAGGTTGAGGTTTCAGACTCTGCATGTCAATGTTTTAGTTTGTATTTGCAAATACTGTATTTTATTTTCATTAAAACTGCCTGTAGTGTAATAATATTATTAACAATGATTTTAAGAATAGGCAGCATTTCTTAAGTTTAGTAAGTTATGTACAGTATAATTTATTATTTCCCGCCAGTTGGATTTTTTTTATGATCGTACGGAAACTGCGCTTGACAAAGCATTATATTTAGCTGGGTAGTTATTTAGATCTAATTAATATGTTTAATATTTTGTTTGTTTTGCTTTTTTATTTGTTTTGTTTGTTGTTTTGTTGAAATAATCCTGTTGTGGATGCTGGTTTCGCTGAGAAATGGTCACAGTCAACTGTTGACACGAAGGACAAAAGAGACAGTTCTCTTTTTTTATAATTTTCTTTTCTCCTCCGTGCATTGTTCATGAACTCCAAACACATTTCTTAAAGCACTAGGACTCTGGAAACTCAGAGACAAAAATAAGAAGTACATGATATTTTTATTTGTAATGGTTTATGTATAATGTGAAGTTTCCTATCTGTTTAATTCTCTTTTTCTTTTATTGAAGATAAAGAAAACAGCTATATTATACCCCCAATTGTTATTGAACAGGAGGAGCATGGATCTTTTACTAAGATTTGCTAAGATTTGTCATCCTCTTACGATTCATTGGAACATCATTGGTTTGGACAAACATAGTTTATTACCTACTTTGTTATAGAGATTAGGTCAGTTTAGGGTTACAGTATCAATCATTTAACCCTTAACGGCATAGTTTATCCAAAAATGACAAATGTTGTCATCTTTTAATCATGCTCAAGTTGTTCCAAACCTGTATGAGCTTTTCTCTGTGGAGCACCAAAGCAGAGTCTTCTAAAGTCACACATTATCTTTGTGTAAGAAACAGACTAAAGTTTAGGTTGTTTAATGAAAATCTTGCTTGACAGCTGTGGTCACCAGTTACTTTGTTTGGTAAAGCGCAGCTTGAACATTTTGCTATAAATAACTCCTTTTGTGTGTTATGGAGGAAGAAAGTCACATAGGTTATGAATGACATGATAAATACTATTGACAATGATAACAATATTTTGAGGTATCCTTTCCTTTAAATAAGACAGACCCGTTTTTAATTTGTAATCTTATTGTCTGATTCCAGTGAAGCTCCACTGAATGGCTATATTAGATATTCTTATCTGTTGGATTCTAGAATTGTTTTTAGCTCCACACTATGTCTCCCTTTGTCAATCAAACTTTCAACAGCGATGTCACAATAACAATAATTAGAATCACAATCAAGAAATAGTATCTGATAACCATGTTTTTACATGTAGAAACTCCCACAATCATACCAATTGAATAGGGACACAAATGCTGGAGGAAGTGTGATTTAACATACAGGGTCACATTCTGTCAGTTAACTGTCCGTATGGAAATCTCATGGTCTGTATAAACACATACAGTGATGCATTCAAATGACAATGACCTGTATTACGAATAATATTAAATAAGACAATCAAAGTCACGTGTGGAGCTCAAAACAACGTTAAACAACAACAAACAAAAAGTACTTAGAAACGTATCCATCTCAACTTGGAAATCGAGAAAAATTATTATGTAAATATAGCATAGAGTTATAGATTTATATTTTGTTCATAACACAGTGTAATATAAGTTGTATATTTCTTTCTCTCTTTTATTGATGTTATTCATGCCACAATAAAAGCAAGAGTTACTGTAACTCTTATGGAAAAAAGAAAAAAGCAAGCTGTGGGTTACCACCATCTGTTCTAAGTTGACGTTTTTCAGTATTACTGCCAGTCAAGGCTCAAATAAAACAGCAACGTGTTCTGTATCTCTACCGTGTGTCTGTGGCTTCTTTTCTGTTTTACTACAACACAAAAACAAACTATTTAGACTTCACAGCTGTTGTCTGTTCAGCTCCTAGCTCAGAGACTCCAGTCAGCTAAACTCCCAAAATCTTCACTCATACTGTCTTGCATTGCATGTGAATGTATAAAAATACTAATATAGCTCTGTTCCAAAACCTAATCGGCTGTCTCACTTCCAAATGCTTAGTATATAGTGCAAATATATGACTAATATGGAACACTACAAAGGCAGCAAATCTGTAATATGATTTTTTTTAAAGAAATCTAGCAAAGACCTTCAAGCCAAAAACTACTCTACAAAACGAATTTGCGATGTTGGACATCATTGTATCTTTCAGGAATGACATACGTCATGCTGGGCAGTTCGACACCTGCTGAGATTACAAATATTTGTACAAGACTGTTTATGAATAACATAATATTGTTAACAAATCCTAAAGGTTTGTCTTGATTACCCTTTAAGTAGGTGGTCTAAGATTTTTTAAGCAATTGAAATACTTTCGTATTAGACTTTGTAAACTAAAGACAAATAAAGTTTGCAACAAATAAAAACTGCCCACTGTTATCATACCACTAAAGCAGCCAAATCAATACAAATACCACTTTTATGTGTAATAAAATATGTCTGGGTTAGATTTTAGCCAAACTAATGAGAGGCCAGTGCTATCCAACTGGAGCACAGAGAAACTAAAAACACAACAGTGGGGTTTTGGAATAAGGATACTTCAAGTGAACAAAATGCATTAAAAAATTCCTGCACAATCATGCCTGCTGGAAAAAGTGGGTGGTCACAAGGTAAATTTTACTGGATACTAAACAATGTTAATTAAGAGCAACGTACTTCGTATTTCCACCAATCAGCAGGCCAGCAGTAAGAGTACAATGAGGTCACAACCAATGAAACAACTGATCTAATTAACCACAAACAAGATGGTGGAAATGATACAACAGAAAGGAAAAAGCGCAAAGGTACTACTTTCTTTTATAAGCTTCACATAAAATGTGTTAGTTCTGTTAATATCAGTGTTTTTATAAATGCTGCTGGGTTCAAACCTCTTGTCGTTTTTCAACCCTGTAATGTGTTTCCTCTCTGTGGGTCTGTGCTGCTGTCTTGAGCGTTTGTCTGAGAGGAGTTAAGTACTACAAATTTTCATTTAAACATGGTGAAAGCCGGCTGGAAAATTGAGTCTTTAAGTCTTTAACTGAAGTAGTGTAGCTCAGGGCACTGTAAATATTTGATTTTTACCCTGTAGCTAATACTGAATAGACAGTGTTTTGCGTGTGTGTGTGTGTGTTCAGTATGAGGTCAGGACAGAAACTAATTTATTATCTGATTCCTTAACTTATATTTTCTGCAGTTTACATCTCAGTCTCTGTTGCAGAAAGAAAGATACAAGACGTTTCCTCAGAAGCAACAACATCATCTGAAAGAAGCAATTAACATAATTCAGGGTGTGTATTTGCTGTTTTTACATGTTTGTAAGCTCATGCTAGCTTATGTATTTTTACAGTTACCGTGTCTGCATGCATGCTTGCATACGTCTGTGTATACCCGTGTGCGTGTGTTCCAGAGAGTTAGTGCGACAGCTCAGTGAAATGTGCCGATTTGAAGCGTGGGTGTTCAGAGATTGAGTAAAAACGATGTCACATTAATGATTTAAAGTAGGTAATAGGATGTGATGTGGCTCCAGAGCCGCCAGCTAAGCTGAGTTTAAGACACTCTGTTAATGTATTCATGAAGAGGGGGGGATTAAAGAGCACTTAGAACTCGCGTACGCACACGCGCAATTGCATGCACATTTCCACTGACAGACAAATGCACAAGCGTGGCACCTTAACGCGACCACGACCGAACACATCTGCACTTGCACTACAAAGGCAAAATGTTAACACGCATGTCGTTCTGCATCACAGGGGCCAAATATGTTCAGCTGCCACCAACAAACACCATACAACAGGTTAAACGCTAAATATAAACCGAACCAAACAAAATCACCAACCACCCGGCAGTTAAACATTTTATAAAGCCACTAAAAATATTATAAAACAATAAACAACTACAACAACTTCAAATTCAGGTAGATTTTTTGTATCTTTCTTTTCTGTTTGAGAGTTTAGTTAAAATTTGTATGAAAGTATAAGTGAATTTTTTTCATATTAATTTTGTTAGTATACATTTTGCTATGAAGAACTACTGTGAAGCTGTAAAACTGCATGCATAAACAATTTTTAAGAAATTAGCTAAATGCAGTTAAATACTTTTATATGGACTATTTAATAGCATGTCAAAGCGTGAGATGCATCGACTGTCTAAAAGCATGTCAACCTCCATATCCAGATGATTCTAAACCACCTGCACATGAGCTGTTCTTTTTAATATCCCCTTCAACAGAGGAATGTATAAAAATGTTTTGCTTTTTTGGATGCTTCTGTCTCAATCTCGTAGAAATTCAGTTTGTGTGGTCTGGGGATGTTTAGGAGGTGCAAACACAGATGCAGATGATTGGTTCTGCTGTTTGGCTTCAGTTTAGCAGTAGGTGAGAGACAGGCATGGGATCAAGAGGAACAGCGCAGCCTAAGGGCGCTCCAGTCAGCTCTGACACATCTCCCCTATACAGACGACATGTTACATTTGTTCACATTCAGTGACTTCATCAACAGCTGGCCTACTCCACCCCCTTCTCTTCCCATTAACACTCATTCACATCAAGTCTTTTCTGCATCTTTCAAAGTATGTCTTACGTCTCACCGTCTTCGTATTTGCCAGTTCTTGTGTCATTTCAGACAGTCTCAGCCTCAGATGGCACACCCACAGTCCATTCATTGACCGTCTGATGCATATTGCACGCAAACAGTGCTAAAATCTCAAGCTCCAATCTGATTGGTTGGCTATTCTAAACTTCCTGGAATGAAGGCACAGTTCTTTTTTTTAATTCATCTGAAAATAAAGTTGTGTTGACTTGAGATAAAATGATCATTTTAGGGTTAAATAATCCTTGGAATTTCAAAATATTTCCATGTTAGTAGCATCAAATTTTTCAAAAGGTATTACATTTGTTGCTACACAAGACTATATTTTAGATAAACAGTGCTGTATGATTTTGTTCTACTATTACATTTGTAACCAAAACAGCACTGAAATTTCAATTTTAAACATTTTAATGTAAAAAGTTTTGGATGTAGCACTTAACATTTTGTACCGACAATTTTGCAGTGTTTGTGCTTCATCTGTAGAACAGCTTGACTAAGCGGTATGTGAAGAGACCGCTTGCACCCGCTGGCCTCCATTTGTAATTTATCAAATTGATTTTTGAAGCATTTTTCTCCAGCCATTAACACCCGAATCCACACATGCTAATATTATGCTAATGGTATGTTAATTGAGAGGGGAGCTGCTAAGCAGGCCTGCTGTCAGAAGCTCTTGTGAAAACTGGGTGGGGTCACTCACAAGCTGCAAAACGAGCCGTAACACAAATAAACAAATCTCTAAAAGCTTACAGGAGCATCACTGCATGATAACGCACAAAGGAAGGGGTGCAGTCGAAAAAACTAATTCATCAGAATAAACAAGTGTGTCATTTAAAGCGAGGCTGCAGTTCTGGATATCACTCTTGCTCAAGTTAAATGGTGTCAATTTCGACCTTGCTAATGTTCCTGGATATGACAGATGTTGAAAAGATATAAATTCTGTCAAAAACTAAAAATTCTGCTATTGTTTATTCACCCTCATGTTGTTCATAATCTGTATTTTTTTTTGTTGTTCTGTGGAACATAAAATAATCAAATTGTACTGCTCACTTTTTTATTACAGTAAATGGAGATTTAAGCTTGTAAACTTTAAGCATGACGCAAAAGCACCAAAAAGTTCATAAAAGTGGTACATACTTTAAAGTCCAATTGTAGCTTTGTGTGAGTCCATATTTTGTTCAGTATTTACTAATTATCTTCCACTCCAGTGAACTATTAACCCCTGAATTACTGAATCAATAAGTTGAGCTTAAGAACTAAGTCAAACCAAATCATTTTGACTATTCACTGAAAAGATCTGATAAAGAATGAAATAAAGAATTTGAACTGAATATTGCTATGAAGCGCTCTTAAATTTTGGTCCATTCCTTACACAAAGCTATCATAGTGCACAAATGAAGTTACTGGAGCTATTGCCTTGTTTTTGAAGGTTGAAAACTTTAGACTCCAACAATTTTAACTGCATAAGTGTCCAATTGATCAAACCCTTCCTTTGGTATTCCACAGAAGACAAACAGTAATACAGCTTTGGAATGGCGTGAGGATGAGCAAATAAAGTAAAAGCAGAGTAAAAACAGATTTTCCATTTTGGGAGATCAACAGTTTTATAGCACATCACTTTCTCTATGCGAATCTCCCAACGTCTCTTTCCTGCCAGACAGCCCCACAATGGCCCACAGATCTCTCTTCCGAACCTCCACATGTCCCCCCGTCTCCAAAGGTCCACTGCTGACCTCTTCAGGAAAAGAAACGGCTTTCTACCCCAAGAGAGATGCGTCCTCCCTTTGCATGTTTTGACAGTGACAGTGCAGCAGAGCGCATCTTTAATTTGCCCTGGTTGCCGTTTGCTATATGCTTGAAGACTTATGAATTTTTTCTCTGGCAAATATTTGTTTTTGATTTGCCAGAATGAGAGAGGCCCCACTGGCATGTTCTGGGGCAGCATTGCTCCTGCCCTCAGCGCACTGACCGCTATTGCCAGCTGTTGACTTTGTAGCTGAATTTTGTTAATATTCACTTTCTCTTCATACACTGTTTCCTCTTCAGCCTTAAAGCTGAAAAATTATAGTAACATTAAAGTAAATTATAGTAATATTAAATAAATAACATAGCGATTAAGTAATAGGATTAATTGTAAATAATCTTACATAATATTTGCTTGAATGATAATTCAAAAGACATTATAACTCTTGGCTTGATTTTTGAACATTTGGTCTACTTACAAATGTTGTATCATGTCACAACGTGTTGCTGCATTTTTAGTGTTCATTTTTAGTCATTTTAAAAAGTTAAAAGTAGTTAAACTTATAACATGTTTCATTCCGCAGTTGTTTTTGATCACACATTTCTGCCTGCTGTCCGTAAGTATAGTTCATTTTGGTTTTTTAAACAATTTTTTGTAATCAACTTAAGTTAACATTTTAAATTGACAACCCTAATTATAATGTTAATAATGTGTTACATTGTCTGCACATGGACTAAATCTATTTCTAAACCCTTTTCACATCTAAACTTATAAATGTTGCACATCTTTGGCATTATAACTGATTCATTTAAAGTTGTAGCATCTAGTGTTAAGGATAAGCCTATCATGTGTTTCTTGAGCCCAGCTAATGTTATTTGACACTTTAGCAGCCTTTGCTGAAGACTTGGATGAAATAAGATGAGAATGGGACATCAGAGAGCACTAGATGGATGGGATTTTGCTTAAGTGCACACAGCAACCTGAGTGATGGGGATTTAAGGGTGTCTAGGCATTGTTGCCTTGAACTGTGCCTCAGCGCCAGACCCATTATAAACCTAAATATACTTGAATTTAATTAATTAAAAAAATATACTATCCAAGTAATAATAGAAGGTGTTTGTTGTGGTAATGATAAGTAGCTGTTCACACTGGTCAAACGAACCAGGCTTTGGGGTTCATACGAGCCTGGGCGAGGTTCTGAATGCCTAGTGTGAGTACACCCTAAGACTCTAAATGTGGCCAGATAAATCTCAGGGTTGTAATTGTTGAGCAGTGAGTGGGTTTTTTTTGCACAGAACGGGCCTGTTGAACAGATGTGGGTCGTGCTGCAGTGTAGCAACAGTGTCTGGTGGTCTTGCGGTTAGTCCTTTAAGTGGAGCGAGGGGACTTTACTCACCACAAACTACAGGCCTTTTAAACTTTGTTTGTGTGACTCTGGGTTTGTGCCACTACATACAAAAACATGAATGTTAGTTTTGACCTGAATATAATTCAATATCTCAAGAGATCTGAGTGAATGAAGTGTGAAACTGAGAAAGAGACTAAGTATACAAGTGAGGTCAGTTTAGAAGGTCGACAAGTATTCCTCTTAACTTTTTGGAAAGCAGGCAGAGTTAATCTGTTATTTTTTGCTTTGATGATGGGCAGTGTGGGCAACAAAATATTTCTGCATGTTCCCTCAGCTTTTGGTGTTGGACAACTAAATGGAAAGACTTCTTTCTATTGTCTATGGTTTTCTTATCATTATTTTGTGATATTAATCTCAGACACATGATCAGAGGTTACTATTATGTAACACTTTCACTTTGAAGTTACCTGATCTTTGACATTGAGTGCTGACTTCTTTTCTTTGAAAACCAATGGCTTGAGATGGATGACAGCATTAACCACCTGCCCTGAAAACAAAGGTGTGTATAAAATCTGATGTGGCAATAAAAATACATCGTTGCTGTCAGTGTTAACTGTAATTGTACTGGCAATTATGACACATTAGTGAATTATGTTAATAAGCATCGTTTATAAGAATGTACTTTTTTGTCAGACTCTCAAGGAAGTTAATACGAGACTCTGTGCACGTGAGAGGGGAGCGAGAGGCAACTTGGACAAGTTAAAATGAAATAATTTCAGTACGTTTGAAATAACTCTTACAACAATAAACAACATTCAACATGATGTTTTGGTTAAAAGCTATTTATAATAGTTAAATAAATGTATACTTACCATCGACCCCTTTTAGACATTTTCCTCGAAACAAATTCCCTCAGTCCGTCAGCGCGCCAATAATCTTGTGGAGAGCTGTATTTGGTCAAAAATTAGGCAATTTACAGTGAGCTCATTTTTAACCATTTAAAACATATCTTAAATATCGTATATTGTGCATATTGAAATGGTTTTAGTAGTTTAAACTTACCATTTTTATCATTTCTTTTAAGTCTCATTAGACACCGCACACACCTGGTTATCATATGCAATGACTGAATCACGCGCGGCAGTCGAATCCTTAAAGAATCATTTATTCGATTCAGAAGCATCGGGAATCGACTTCAGTTTAACGTAATTTTAAGGTATTTTTATAAAATGTATGCATCGCCTTTATTTATTAGCAAATCACTACAAATGCCAGAAGTAGTCAGGCATTTGTAGTAATAGTATCACAAATGCCAGTCTTAAGACTGTTCAACAAAAAGACTCGTTCACTGATTCATTTGGTGATTCTTTCTGTTGATTACATCATCACACCGGTAACTGAGAATTGTGATTCGTGCTTTGAATCACATCTCACGTCTTTACGATCAAAGCTGAATAGTCGCATAATTTAATGTATTAAGTCGATCTGAATTATTTGACTGATTCACGCGATTCGTCAGCTGGACATTTAAAAGAAAAAATGAGATTACTTGCAAAGTTTATGCATTTCACAAAATCCGAAAAAGTTTTATTACAGAAACTTTTATCTCGGCTGAAAAAAGGTACTTATATACTTCTCCACTGTGTGTTAACATTAAATAGACCTATACTAATTCATAATAATATATAAAATAGTAATAATAATGTATGTAAATATCTTGCCATTTATTATCAATCATAACAGTGTAAATGATAATTATATTGCACTGTTTGTTACAAGATCTCACCTTCTGTCTATAAAATGAATTAGAAATCAACTCCGTATAGGCAGAAAAGGCACAAACCTACATGGACCAGTCATAACAATTTAATCATTTTCCACAAGTTCTAAAAATATTACTTAACAGTTTGTAAAGAACCTTAAAGTGTGTTTTTAATTTAAAGAACCTTTTCCCCTACAAAGAACCTTTGGTGCAATGGAAAGATTTTGTTTATGTTAAAGTTTCCTCATGAAATCCTAAACCTTGACAAAGAACCGTTTAAGAACCTTTATTTTAGGAGTGTAAAGAGAGAAAATGGTTCTCATAACAGTTCTTTCCTAAACCATTTAGTAACTTTTATTTTAAAAGGTATACTGAAAAACGTCATGGATGTATTTTACAATTACCCATTTACAAAATAAGGAAAATTGCTCTGAATCTAAGCAAAAAAAAGTTATTGTCAATTTTAAAAGTACTCTGTTTCTCTCTCTTTCTCTCACAAACACAGTCCACACACGGCTCTTCTGAGTGTAGAAATACATTAAAATTCTCTAGACAAGCATAATTGGTGTGTCTGAAATATTGCAAATAACAGTAATTATCAGATATTACTTGTTCCGTAAAAACAGCCGCCGTGTCATTTTCTATTTTGATTGCCGTGGTCAGATGTCTGCAAAAAGTTCCCCCCACTCAATTTTCAATGCAACATTAGAATATCTTTGTTTCGAAAATATATTTATTGTGCAGCTGAACTTTTTCACATTGTAATAGGAAAAGTGTTAAATTGTTTTCTGAGAAAGAATGACAAAAACACGAGTAACACAAAAGTCAGTGGCCTTTTGTTACGGATTTGATGATGGTTCACCCTTTAAGATTCTCTGATATTTGGAAGTGTTTACAGTCTAATTACCGTCTGTGTTGAGCTCAGCTCCCCTCTGGAGCTCCCAGCTGTGAAGAAGCTCAAGATGAAAAACATACGCAGGGGAAAAACGAAGGAAGAAATTAATGGAGAGAAAGGAAAGGATGAATGTGTTTTGACAGTTGGAATGTCTGTAGTTCCGCAGGTCATGTGGACATTCTGTCCCTTGAAAGTGATCCAGAGGCTCTAGGCTTTGACATAAGACTAAGACGTATCATGTACACACACACACACACACAACCTGTGCGCAACAGCTTGACTGAATGCTGAATGCATGGGTGGGAGGGGCAGCAAAGTACCCTTGTGCAATAAGGAACCCCTTTGCCAAGGACACTGGCTGGTTCATGAAGGAACTCCTGCTGTGTCATGTTGCTGACGGCCTGTTTCAGATAGAAAATGGCTTCAGACTGTTTTTGACAAGGGCAGACATTAACCTTTGCCCTTGTTCTCATAATTCAACTTTTTGAATCTTCTCCATAAAGACTTATAGAAACAAAATGCCCTTAAACTGTCAAATCAAACACAGAACATCTGTGCAGGAAGCTTTTATATAAACAGTGGGATCCAAAATCAGATTAATTTAAATTATACTATTTTGTATTTTTCAAATTTAATAAAACTTAAATTATATGATCAGTATACCTAAAGAAACTGGGTATTACATTTTAAACTTTTAATATTACCCACAGATTTCCAGTAAAGTCCACTCTACGTGCATTGCATGAAACATGCATGCATGCAGGAACACAAGATGGAGTTTTGCATTAGCGTGGACTAACTTTGTCCACCCTTTATTTGCATTTCTCCCACTGCAAATCTGCATTGCTGACATTTGCGAGCAAATTGAAGTGCACTGCAAAGGTTGTCAAGGGAATAATCTCGTATCATGCTGTGGTGCAGAAAAAAGGCCCCTTCCAAGAATTAAACACAATTTACCCTTCAAGTACTTCTTATTCTCCACCGCATACAAGCATAAATAATATCTCTGCGGTCCAGATTCGCTAATTTACCAGCTTAAGCATCTCTAAATGTTATTAGGGAAGCTGAGGAGCTTCGCAGACCTCCTTCCGGCTGCGATTTGTTATCCAGCTGCACAGTGTGTGTTGTGTGAGTAGCGTACCTGACATCATCTCCAGGCGACTTGTAACCACAAGGACATGTACCCTGTGCCTGGCATACACTTTCTCCTATATTGTCCAACACACAATTGTCTGTCTCTCTGTTTCTCTCTCTCTGATGTTTGCTGAGACATCTGTTTCAAACATTTATTACATACCACTTGCATTTGTGTAAGTAACAGCATAGAACTATGAAATTATTCTGGATAAAATAACTCGGATAACTTTCGATTCTTCTCTTGTCTTTGCATCCGAGCAATTCTGAGCACAAATGGAGACAGTAAATGTTAGTGCTTTATCTAATATCTATTTTTTTCTAAAAATTTTTTTTAGAAAAAATCTAATTTTTGATTTCTTTTTCCTGTGGGATCTATTCAGTGTGTGCAGACTGTCTAGATCTCTAGTGTATGTTTATCATGGTGCAACAGAGTGCATCCCCTCAATGAAGAACCTGCTATTATTCTGACAGTCCTGATTGGAGGCCATGCTGGCAGGCTTGGTTCTCTAGCAGGTTAGCAGTAGAGAGCTTAGCTTCACCTGCCAGCCTGCGTTAAAGAGGTGAAGACTTTTCCACTGACTGGCTTAGTGTCACAGACACAGTGCATGTGTGTGTTTGCTGGAGCCCTGTGGGGTTTCCCTATACATCCCTTCATGTGTGAGGGAGGTGGAGCTGGATGTCATGGGCTTTTAGAGGCCCTTGCTGCCCCTGGAGTGAGAGACGTGCTGGAAACACTTTTTCAATCATGCCGTTTAGGTGTGCAGGAATGGGTGGAGCTTATTTTGACTGGATTCCATACTAATGTTCTAACTGAGCCTGTGCGCTTTCAGAAATCTGTTCTGATGATGTTAATAATGTAAATAAAGCACCAATATTATTATTATTGTTCATGCATAGTGTTGGTGTTTTGCATAATGGTCAACACAGTCCATAGATCTTCCTGTGGTCTTCTGTGGTCAGTTCTAATGCATGTTATGGTAGGCCTGATTCTGGAAAAATGGTTTAAAAAAAAGCAAGTGTACAAGGTCAGGTAACATAGTCAAATTCAATATAAGTTCAGAAAGATCATACATACCAATAGTCTTTTCTGGTCTCTGCGGACCGCCCACTGTGATGAGGTCATCATCTGGCTCCAGCTGTATGATCAAACTACTCTTGTTAACATCTTTCATCATGACTTCTGGAAGTTGAGTTCTGTACAAGCTTCATTTATGAGAGGCACATGAGTAGTGAATCATTCTGTATCAAGCCGTTAAGTTAAGATTCTGGCAGTATGAGATCATTTTGAGTCACTGTTTCTTCATTCACCTCAAAGCTCATCTGCATGATGTTAATACAGTGATTTTGTGTACTCAAAATAGGATTCAAGGTTCGATAGTTAGATAAAAGGCGTTATTAGAGTGTTTTTCCCCTATTGGGCAAAATCGCACACAGGTGACAGGTGAAAACTGAGTTTGACACCCGTTCACACATGCACGCGCACAAACAAAGCGGATCGGTGCGTCTCACGCCCACACAGACCTGGTTTTTCCCGCCGCCAAGTCGCAGGGTGCCGGCGGGGTTCGAGGTGACAGCGCGGCATCAATATCGCGCACCGCCGACGCTTCCCTGCTCTCTCTGGCAGGGTGCACCTCGCCAACCTTTCTCTCTCTCTTTCGCTCATACACACTCACTTTCACTTCTATCACCTTCAGCGTTGAGCGCTCACCATCTGCAGCTCTCCTAACACCCAGCCACTGCCAAAGCACAGGCCCCCGCATGGCCTTGTCACACACACACACAACATACGTGCAGTATACACTTACTAACTGTCACATCCTCACACACAAATACAGCAGAGGGGACGAAGGCTCATTCCCTACTAGTCTTAGACACGCCCACAGACCACCCACGCTCCGTTTAATGACCGCCCGACGCATCTTGGACACAATGTCTGAAATCTCCAGTTCTGATTGTCTATTTTTAGTTCAGTTTATCTGCAAATGGTCTGCGTAAAAATGTTTTGGGGTTATGAAAGTATTTCTTTTTCTAAGAATGAATGAAACTTTCTATGGTTGGTGTCAGAACTGTATAATCTGCTTCATTTTTTAAGTTAATTAATCTGTCTGTTAAAAAAGCGCTGGTTTTCATTTTTAGAATGGGCAGTAATTCTAGGTATAATGTCTGTAGACTAGAGCACCATTGAATTCCTTTTCTGTTGCAGTGTATTATTGTACTGTATCTATTTCAGATAACCACACGGCACGTAACTACAGCTGTGGCTGGTTGATTATCATGTCATTCAGGTTATCTCTTCCTGTCTAAGTGGGCAGTTCTTGGACAGAATAAACTAAAGACCAGATTTTTAATTCGTAGTAAAGTCTAATTCCCAACAAACTCTAAACTGCAGAGACAGAGCACATACCAGACAATGAGATTCTTGCAGTGGAGAGCGAGAGCGGATGTATGACCATAGCAGAATTTTTCAGTTCCTACCCAAAAAAAACCCTCCACAGTTTTATTTAATTATCTCTCAGTAATCGAGGTCCCAGGTGATCGTTCCCAAGAGAAAAGAGTCGGGGCTTGATAATATTACACACTGAATTACACTCAGAGTGCGATATTACGGTGAGAAATTTCACGTCTTCCAGGCTAAACGTCTTGTTGTGGAGTGTCTTAATTCATTTACCGCTGTTTGCTGCCTCGGTGCCCCTGAGCAGAGGTGAATTAATGGTGGTCATTTCCCGCCCTCTTCGTTCCATTAAATGGACGCGGCGCTCGCAGGCACCGACGGAAGAAAAAAACTCCATTTCCCCCAGAACTGCGAGGCTTTAAAGTGAGGAGCCTATGAAATCTGTAGTGGAGTTTAATGACTTATAATGAGATTCATAAAACATGGCTGAACGTGCTAGAAAAAGGCGGGGAGAGGAAAAAAACGGTAACGGAACGCGTTGACAGCAAGCAGGCTTGACATTTGGCCTTGCGTAATTAGGAATGTGCCAGCCTACGTTCCCTCTAAATCTGGGCTCTAAATCATTATTCTCCATGGTGTTGACTTTGTCATGTTTCTGCGCTTAAGCTTTACCATTTCTGTAAATATTGCAGCCAAAATTACATTACAGTTTTTTCTACCCCTTAATTGCTTGCCCTCCAAACACAATCTGCTTTGGCAGTACATAAGATGGTATAGGAGTTAACGGAGGCTGGGAGCTGGCATGCAAGCTGTGTGCGCTCAGAAGAGGCCGCTAAGCAGAGAAGACGAGGACTTGAGAAAGCTGGAGACAGCTGATCACACATGCTAGCTGTAGAGCAGCAGGCAGATGCCATTAGAACATGGCTGTCTGTCAGCAAAACTGGCAGTACACAGCAGAGGGAGGGAGATGCTGAAGTTTTGAGGGATGGATGGAGAGATGTGGAAGGTGTGTGACAGGAAGAGTAGAGCAGAGATTGAAGGACAGAAGTATAAAACGAATGTACAGGAAAAAAAGATGATGTAAACAGGGGGAAATGAAAGGGAAAGAAAACACTTTTGAAATCAAAAAGACTATAGAAAATTAGTTTTTCTCGATTGATTTAACATATAAACAAAACAGCTCCCAAAACAATTAACCCAGCCATCAAAACCGAAACTCGTAATTTTCCGAAACAGTTCAATTTAGCTTTATAATGAAGTACTTCATTTTTTCAGATAACGGGTTTTTGATGTCTGTTTGAATTACTTTGTTTTGAGATCATTGACGTTAGTCTTGAAAAATAAGTTAGGGAAAAAATGAGAGAAAAACTAAAGGAAAGAAAAATAAATTAAGCTTCAGCAAATACACTTAAAAATTATTAAAAATTAATAGTCTTGCATAAACAAAAATGAAAAAAAATGGCAGACATATTAAGATAAAGACAAAAAACTGAGAGTTTCGAAACTCTCCATCTTCTTTTTAGCTCTTTAGATTTCTCTGTGATGTCGACACTAAGATAAACACTTTCTCAAACTTTCCCTAAGCAACTTTCTTGTAAAGGATGAGGAAGATCTGAGAGTTTTTGGGATGGGTGGACGGGAGTTCTTCCGTAGCTTTCGGGATAGGCTCTCAACGTCCCGCTAAGCCGTTAGCTGCTGGCTCTAATCCCTTCAGCCAGTGGGGAGCGATGACACTCCGTAAATACCAATAACAAATAACCAAGCGCTGCTTTATCTGTTTGATGGGAGCCGAGTTAATCTGCAGACCGTTCTTGACACTCAATTAAAAGTGAAGAATGTGTCCCTCTCTGAGTTTCTGAGCGATTCAAGGGTGGACCGTCTGCGCACACCACCAGCCGCCTTCGTCACGATCACTGCCTGCAAGTGCTGCATTCTTTCTCACTAGCTAGTACATGGAAATGAGGAATTTGGTAACATAAAGAGACCCCAGAGCGTTTGGAAGATTTGTTTAGTTTAGTGCTGCGGACTTGAGACGAACAAACCAGGAGGACTATAGATAAAAAACATTAAATGAATGAAAGATTTGAAGATGTTGAAGCAATAACTGGACTATGGGGAGCTGAATGCAGTATTGATGACTTTAACCATGTCTAATAATTGTCTTTAATGTGGCAGGTGAACCTTTTGATAGAGTTTCATTTGTTACAGACTTTTGTAACAAAATTTAAACAGTACATCAATTATAAAGAACAATTTATTGCAATTTTTAGCTAATTGCAGTTTTACTTGGCTCAGTGTTACTCCAAAAAATCTATAAATATAGAAACAAAAGTTGTGAATATGCAGTAAGAGTATAAAGCTAAATGTGGATTTCATAGCCCATATAATTTTGTCTTGTAAGGATTCAATAAATAAATGTGAATTTATAATGATGAAGATTTATAATGATCATCTATGTATGATTTCATACACAGCACAGGCTGTGACACAGTTGAGATTTTATCTGAATCTGCAGAGAAGATACATGTGAGATTTCTGATGTCAGAAGATACATTTGTGAAGCTGAACATTTGAGTTTAAGTCCCGATTTGGTTGTTTGTTTATTCTTAATGCTGTCTAGAAGAAACAATTGAGATATCTCGTTTGCTATGTTTGTTTTCCTAAGAGTCTATCTGACAATTTTAACAGCATTTCTCCATTTATTTATTGGTATAATTAGTCCTAGAGGAAAAATTCAAAGCTTGAGTTAAGATTCATTCATGATTCCCTCCTGTGAGGAAACCTGTTTACAATTATCACACATGTGAAATATTCACATGAAGCCTGAAGCTTTAAAACTGCAGAGTCGCTTTTTGATGAAACTGAAGAGTCACTCTTTCCTATTTTGAAATTGCAGGATGAAGTCAGAGGGGAATATCTGCCATATTGCATATTCATCTAAACAGGATATAGCAGATACTGTCACACAACAAACTCAGGTAAGCAGTTTGCCTGCCAATCCAGTCTTAATAGTTAATGGTAAACAAACTTGGCTGTCCTCGAAGGGGGCTCAAACCCGAGGTTTCGGCTTGAGCTCTGAGCTCCACACCCCCTCAAAATGGGTTGTGAAGAAAGAAATGGGGGGAGGAGGAATGACAGAAGAATTGTTGGGCATGTGCAGAGAGATGAGACATTTATAGAGATGATTGACAGGCTCTTCTCGAATCTACATTTATAACTCTGTCTCTGTGTGTGTATATACACTCAAGACCATCATGAGTTATGTACACCCACATATATAGCACAAATACTTTAAATATCCTTGTCTCCTCTTGCCTCTGTGGCAGACAGCTTTTACTTACAAAGTTTGTTTTATAGATTGTCTATCATCTTTGTTGTGTTTTCATTCCCTCACATATCCTTCTATACTGTATATTTTAAGTTTTATTTTTTAATCAATATTATATTATTTTTCTATAAATTATATATGGTAACTGTGGTATCAGATAGTAATTATATGGTACTTTGATATGTGTACAATGATAAGAATAACATATTTACCATGGTATTTACCAAAGTACTGTATTTGTCCAAACAACGTTATTGTGGTAAACTTTCTGGTGTTTTTTTGTTGGTAAAATACAAATTGTTTTTATCATCCCATTTTATCATCACTATTGCTGGCCTTATCCAGGATAGAAAAATCAGATTGCAGCAAAACAATGCTTAGCAATAGTTGTTCGGAGGATGTGAAATGCTTTTCCAAATATTTGGTCATTTTTTTACTGGGCCATTGTTCTGTTCTGCCTCAGCTGGGACTCATATCTTTTTAAAATGCTTTTTAAATGTCACTATTACAACTGGAAATGTGTAATGTATTGGTCTGTGTCAGAGGAAGCCTTGTGTAAGAATCAGGATTGTGTAAAAGCATCCGTATCGTTTGTTGTGTATGACATTTATGAAAGATTTTCTTGTAGTTTGCAGAGACCCCAAAAAGTATTTGGACACTTTAGCCAAACTTTAAAAATATATAAATGTTATTGCATTTGGTAATGCACCTGTTTGAACTTGAGGACTTAAATAACATGTAACCAGTTGGTTAAAAGTAATCATCAAAATATAGTTAGTTAGTTCTGGGAAGTACTTCTAGTAGTATTTTGAAATGTTATTATAAAAGACAATGTTAATTGTACATTTATGGAGCTAATATATAGTTTTAGTGCCAGTATGTGCCTCCTGATATCATTATAAACCACTTCTGATTGGTTAAGCAGGTCACATAACACTGACACAGTGGACGGTTTCTCATGAACCCATTAATTTGGAAGCGATGGGCCAACAGCTCACAATGTTTGATCCAGACCTCTATGAGGGACCGGCGGGGCCCTGACCCATATGTGGGAGGTGGTGGGGGGTAAACAGTATGGCGTCGCTTTAGCGAGTCTGTTAGCATGCGTAAGCAGCAGGGCTGCACGGAGCCAAAACGGCTCTCCATTTTCCTGCACTCACAGAGGAAATACACTGGGCTTTGTTTATGCTTGAGGGGCCTTCACTGTTCAAAAATGTGAGAAAGAGATCGTGGGGGAGGGAAGAGAGAGTAAGAATTCAACTTATCTTCTACTTTCCATGACGATTTAGAGGTTTTTGGGCATTTCAAATAGAAAGGAAGACACCTCAATCCCAGCAGATGGTTGTTAAGGAGCAGTGTGTTCTTCAAAACAATCTGTAATTCCCCCCATTTAAAGATGTTCTGTGGTCACCCACTCTGCCCTCAGGACTGTATCTGCCCTTACATTATTAAATTCACACTGCATAGAGAACAGCCTGCCGTTGCCGGGCCGATAGAAATGTTTTGACACCGGCACCGCGCCGCCCTCTCACCAGACTCGAGCGCGCCAGTTTACCTTCCAAAAACACAACGGCATCTATTTATTTATTTTTTTATTTATCCTGCAAAATGGATTTTTTTGTCTCTCTCCCTTAAACCCTCCATTCTTCTCCCCCAAAGAGGTGCCTCTGTTCGCTGTAGATAAATAGGAATTCCAAACTCCAACGCTTCATTTGTCATGGTATGAAATCCAAGAGTGGAATCTAGAAATAGCTCCAGCAATGTTAATGTGCAGTGCCTGAGGCCTGATAACATGTAGGAGGTTTTTTTAGTGATTTTTGCTTCTTGCATATTTTGTTCTGGGTTTTTTTTTAAGAAAGAGAAGAAAAAAACAAGATCTGCACTTTTCGCTGCAAATATTGCAATATGATATTCCTTTTTCCTCCACAGTGGTTGAGCCCATTATTTAGCTATGACATTAAAGTTTTAATTGAATTGAATGCAATTTACTCTTTAAGAAAACTTTTAATTAAACACCATATGGACAGATCATTGGGAGAACTGGCCTCCATAAAGTTCCCTGAGGGAAATTTGTGGTATAATTAGGAATATGAACTGTAATGACACTTGGAGATTTAATGAAACTCGCAATGCAAATGGGGCTCTGCAGAACCAGCGTTCATCTGACAGAATGACTGAAGTTTGGGGATGCGTCTGGGAAACCCTGTTCCCCGGGGTCCACTTCATGGAAAATATGAGTATGTTGTGGGGGTGGGAACCCAAAAGACTGGCCACATGAGGGCTCGCATGACCTTACCAAGACTAATGGCACACCCTAGACTACTGCAACATTTTGTAAACGATTTGCAATATGTCCCAGACTTCCTGTTTGGAAACGTCGGGGTTATGTCCTAAATTAAATTGAAATGGCCACAAAACAAGCAGTCTTTCAGATGATGTTTAAAATAGAAATGTGGCAGTTTATTAAGCAGTCACCTGTAATGATGTTATTGTAAATGACAGGCGAGGACATCTTTTTACTCTGCATGTCTTCTGTCAGCAGATATTTGTATTACAGGAAACTGTTTTAAAGTTCATTAAAACTTGGTGATGTTGGTCTCAATGAACTTATGTTGCTTAATTTCTCTTTACCGAAAAGGCAGCAAAGATCAATTTCATCACAACTAAGTTGGTTTTAGGACCTAATATGTATATACTATGTACTAGATACTATATGTATTTCATAACTCAAAAGTTTGGACTAATACATTTTTTATATGTATTATATATATATATATATATATATATATACAACATTAAAGATAAATAGAACAATAAAAGTACAAAATCACAATAGAAAATACTGGAAATATGTACATATGAATTATGTAGCAACAACAAAAAGCAACACATCAAAACTACATTTAAGCACATTTTAAAAAAATTCTCTCAACTAACTTTATGTGGAACCACCTGAATGCATTTTAAGATGTTCTTATGAACACTGGTGCTTGTTGACTGTAATTTTACTTCATTATTAAGTCCAACTTGTCTGTCTCAAAAAATGTATATTGGTCTACAAAATCTATTTCTGGACCAGTGGTCTTAAAAAAAAATTCATCTAAGGAAAAATATTTTAGGTCAAAACGATTTAAATATCATGAGAAACATTTATTTGAACATGTCTAAACTTTTTACTGGTATAAAATTATATCAGTAGCCTCACAAATAACAAATATACACAATATATTCTATTTTACAGTTGTGTATCTTTATCTTCAGTAACAATGAATATTTATCTTCTTTTAATAAAATATCTGATATTAGAACTTTCATGTTGAACTAACATTACAGCAAATTACTCATTTTTTCAAGTTAAAATATTTGCACTCAGGCAGACAAAAAAAATAAATAACAGCAGAACACAAACATCTGTGTGTTTGTCGGCACTGAGGCCTTTCTGAGCTTGTTTACTCTGCAGTCCCTCCGCATCTCGCGAGGGTCACGAGGTTAGAGAGGACATCGCCTAATTACCAATAAAAGCTGAGGTAAAACGTCTTCTGTCGTATGGATTCAAAGTCCAGTGTGAAAGCAGCGAGGAAAAATAAATAGCCAGGCGAAGATGTTAAAAGCCTGGTGCACAAAAGAATTTGCAGCAGGAGCCCCATGAAAGCCAGAGAGACAGTAAATATGAGAGCGGAGATGACAAGAAACAAAGACGAGGAAAAGAAAGAGAAAAAGAAAGGGAAAAAAACAGGTGCCGTATAAAAGACAGGAAACGCAGTATTTGCAGCACAACAAACTCATTTACAGAAAACCTGAGACTCGAAAACTATTATCAGCCATCTTTTCTTTTCTCTATAGCCTTGTCTCTTGCATTATGAGGCTGTCTTTTGTTTTTCTCAAGGACATATTAATTATTTTAGATTAGCCTGATTTTTATGCGTAGAATAAAGCTCATCTTTGTGCTGCATAAGGACTCTTTTATGTTTATCCTGCATCTAAAGGCTATAGAGAAGCATTTTAAAGTTTTGAAGAATGTTTGTTCTGATGTAGATTCAGAACAAGGCTTATCTGTATTAAGGCTTATCTGTCCCCTACAGTAACTGCACTTTTTACACCATACAGTTGCTCAGACTGTACTTATATGAACGTAGACATGGTTGAATTTCCTGAATTATTGAATCCCCTGGCCGCTTCCGAGAGGGAAACAGACCTGGACCGGGTTTTGCGATTTTAAAATGTGATAAAGTGGCTCTGATTTGTTTGCACATCCTTCTTAGCCTGTATGCACACTGACATCCATTTAAACTGAGCTGTAAAAAAACTGTTTCAGACATGCTAACACTAGAGTAGGTGATATAATTTTCCCCACAAGCCTCTAAAGAGACCTTTATATTTGCCTATGAATACAAAGAAAGGGCACATATACACACAGGCCCCCTGAAATAACTTCACATTCCACGTTTAATTGAGAACAAAATCCTTCAAACAGAGTCGGTCCAAAGTAAACTATTCAAAATCCCAATTCACAAATTCAGCCAATCAGGTGAGAAGGTGTAGTCTCCCTGGCGATTGCGGCTCCGCCCTCTCGTGTGGGGCACAGATGAACTATTGTCCCACTGACTCGTAAAGCACACAAGTGGTACTGTAACACCTCAGCCAGGTTCACCTACAGAGAATAAACACACTGCTCTAATGATAGAACTGTTTTTCTCTACTGGAAAAATAACAGAATTCTTTATTTATTTTGTACAATATACAGAGTGAGAAAAATGTAAACAAGTCCTGTATATGTTGCCTTATAAACAAAATTTTGGGATATTTAATACATAATATTTTTGATAACAGTAGGAAAACATTCTGACTTGTACAAAAATGTTGCATGATAAATTATAAATATTATTTATTAAATAAATATTATTTCCCGCTGTAACTTTACAACAATTTAATGTAAAATAATTTCTTTTTTGTGAAATATAGACTTTAAAATGTAGTCATAAGTTTCCCATAATTTTGAAAATCTAAAGGAAATCTAAAGGATTAGATTAAATATATTATTAAAACCTGACAAATAACATAAATATGGGCATTTTTATTCAGCATCAAAGGTTCTAGGTTGAAACATAAATGTATAAGGGAATTAAATATTTTATATTTGTTTTCATATTGAAGGATTATAATCTATTTTATGAATTTAAAAAATACAAATATTCCCATATGTAAGTATCTCTCTATTTAACATGAGGTCATAAGCACTGCATACATTTGTTATTAAAAACAATAATAAATGCAGTTTATTATAACAATTTAAGAATTGTTTTAGATGCGGTAGCATGTTAAACTGAAAGAGATCATGTCAGCATATTTAAAAAGCAGTTTCTTTTAAATGCTCTATTGGTCATTATAAAGAATAAACTCAATGCAATTTTACTGTCATACAAAAAAGTAGCATAACTAATAAGACACGGGAAGTTGCATGTCTTGCCGATACAGTGGCTGTGAGTCAAACACCCAGCAGCTCGTTTATCAACACTGTAAGTACGCCACATAACTAGAGGCAATAGAGTCTATTGCCTCTAGTTATGCGCGTATTTACAGTGCTGATAATAATTGAATAGACAGAACGATGCTGCCATCTGTTGGCAGGTTTGTGTGGTGCGCACGCATTTTGTGTGACATCAGACGTGGTTTCTCAAGCATCCGCTGTATTAATAGACTGATAATGATCCAGTCTGGTTTCATATCACGTTGTCACATTTGTTTATCATCCAGTTTTACCCTACATTTCTTCAGTTTTTCCTAAGCATGAACAATGCGCTTATTTTTTAGACAGAAAGATGAATTAATTTACAAAAACACTTGGCTTGTTACAAACAGCGATATAAACATACATTGGCAAAGAACACAATCAAAGGTTTATAAATCAACCTTTGGTAATATGCTGATAGGAGGTCTGTACATCACTACTGACTTTACTGACCTTGTCTGTGATGACCTCTGACCCCAAAGGTAATGTCATAAAGATTAACCACATGATTCCTGGTGTGCAGTTAGTTAATATAAACCTATAAGTCAAATGTGTACAAAAGGTCACTGTGGTGTTTGTTTCAGTTTTG
>JAZGTK010000539.1:0-31363 GCA_036877625.1 Ambastaia sidthimunki
GAACGAATCATAAAAAAGCCACAGATTGCAATAATGTCACAAAGACAAGGGAACTCACAGAGGGGGGTGGGGACTGCCTGTCACTCAAAAGCAGGTTCTCATAACCAGGGTTGCCATTGGAGGAAACGTTTGGAGTCCTGCATAGAGAAAGAGAGAGAGGTGCAGAAAGGAACAAGGTGAAGGAAATAATGGAGAGGAAACAAAGCAGACCAAAAAGACAGTGACACGCCACACCAAGGGAAACAGAAAGCAGGGCAGGACCAAAGTCAGGAACCAGGGTGGAAACAGAAAGAGAAGGTAGAAGACATTGTCACTATAAGAATCTTGTGATTTTTTTTTTATAAAAGAATCTGGAAACAGTTCGGGAAACAATGTAGAATATAGATTATACAACAGTTAGATCTGGTCCTCTAATTTGATTTGCCAAGCAGTGTTCCATGACACATAATAAAAACTGAATTTATTTTTGGAGCCAGTAACAAAGACCCACATAAAAATTGTGAATGAAGAAGAGGTGTTCATGTTGCATATTATAGAAAGACAAGGAAAGTTTAAAAGCAGGAAAAAATATTAAGGCACACTGCAATAAATTTGAAAAGAGTGACACAGTCTGGATTATTGGAAAGGGCGGGATTTACCTATATTGTGCATCGTCTGATTGGTGGATCTATGTCTGTCTTGGAATGGCGGACAGACCAATTGACAGACACACAGACAGACAGACTTCTAGACTCATGTCTGTTTTTTTGGCTAGGCTGTGTTTGACATATACACCTGTCTGTGTGTCTGTCTGTGCATGTGTATGTGTTCATGTTTGTCTGTCTGTCTATCTGTCTGTCTGTCTGTGTACTCTGTTTTACACCTGTCTGTCTATCTATCTGTCTGTCTTTGTGTTTGCCTGCCTATTACACGAATGATTCTTGTTATCAGTGTTATGTAAATAAGCCTACATGTGTTTATTTTGTGTTTGCGCAAAGGTCATTCATAACATATCCTCCATGCTTAGCTGCTAAAACTAGGAGTATGAGTTGTCTGCTAATACCTTAACCTGTGTATAATGTACGAAAGTAAAAAAGTAAAATCAGTAATGAATAGTGTGTAAATTATGATCTGCCATCAAAATGCTGTCATGACTTGGTGGTGTTCAGCTATGTTTGGGTTATCTACACCACCTTGTGGTAATGCAGGGGTCACTCTGTCTGTCTGTCTGTGTGTCTGTGCGTGTGTTACTCACGGCAACGGAGGTGCACTAGAAAAGGGGGGTGTCCAGGCGGCCCCCTGGTAACTATAGAAGGGTTGCAAGGCCCCTCGCTGGGAGCCCATGGCCGGCTGTCTACGTGCCTGATGAGAAGTGAAGGGGTCTTCGCTTTCACTGTCCGAGTCTTCGTATTCCTCTGAATCGCTATTCCATCCAACCAGAATTATGAAAAATAAAAAAACGGAGGTCACAATAAAAAATGCTATTGTATGCTATTGTGTATACAAAAGATAATTACTGGAAAATAAGAAATGTTGCTCTTAACTATATATGTAGATATTGTCAAATAATAGCAAATAATCCCAGTCTAGTAGGTAATCCTTTAATCCATGTCGCTTTCTCGCTCTAAGACCTTCCTCTTTGCTATTTTAGTAATCTATGCATCTGGCATGTGTTGTTTGCGTGAATGGACTCTATCTAGGCACAGTCTGACTGAAATCACAAAATGCAGTCACCTTTGTTACTTAAAAAATTGAATTTGCCGACATCAGGCATCTCGAGTGAGTGTACCAAGTAGGGCTGAATCAAAAATAAGTGACTGGGCACATTAAAGAGTTCTGAACTAATGATAATAGCAGCTTTAATACATTATACAGATAAAGTGCATTTAAACGCTAATGGCCCTAAGGAAGATCATATTTCTCTTATCTGTGCCACTCTGATGAGGGCAGTTGACAGCATTTACCCTGTTACCACAGACCCATTTGTGTAAAGTATACTAGAGTTGAGCTGAACTAGAAGTGGCCTGTCTGCATTAACATTATGACTTTATGTTGTTGACAATGCTGGAATTATCTTTACATTAAAATGCTACATCATACATATTATGACAATTTTACACAGTATATATTTAGCTGACATAGCAGACAAGACCACCATGTGCTTTTATTGGTCATTCTCAAGAAATTGTCAAGTATGTTTGTTGATGTGTCCCTATACATGAAGACTGCATTTAAAGCATTTAAAGCCAGGGTTTCAGACTCACATTACCTGGGGCCCACTAGCCAGGCGATGTTCTCCATTGGGGCCCAGTTGAACAGTGTTTTTACATGGGTCGCATGTAGCTCACCTAACTGTCCTCAAAATAATTTAGGGCATGAATATAATGAGAAATGCCATCCCTGTAGATACAGCAGATGGATGTTAGAAGGTGTGGAGTAAAGAAATGCACCTGTGAAAACTCCTCCAGGCTCCAGGAAGAGAGCAAAGGATGGCTGTGAATGCCAAAGCAGAGAGAAACGAGTAGAGGGAGAGATAGAGCAACCCCTCCATCCCATCATGGCACAGGCCCTTCAGAGAATCTACATAATCCTGAGAGAGAAGCACAGTGAGAGGAAGAGAGCAGACTGAGACTGTGTTTTACAATAAGATAGCTCATCACCCTCAATTACAGAGCATTACTCCCACTTGCAGTTAGGCTGAGCTGGGAAATATGTTGCTATGGTTACCTTGTTCAGCCCTCGGCAGTTGAGGAGTGCTACCAGCTGGTGGAAGTTGCCTTCAGTGGCGTTGAGAATCTGCTGCACCTCCCTGAGTGACTTCTAAAAGGGAAAATAACACAGCGGCTTGGCAGCATGTACTGTTCTCCGTATTGTATGGCTGTTATTGGTATTTCCTTGCAGTGGCGGCCATGTTACCTTACATCACAGTTATGTATTTGGCAGACGCTTTTATCCAAAATGACTTGCAGTGCATTTAAGCTATACATTTAATAAGTGTGTGTGAGCCCACAACCTTTTTAGCTGCTAACGCAATGCTCTAGCAGCTGAGCTACAGGAACACATATTAAACCATTGTTAGCAATAAAAGCAGTGTTAACACACCTCTGCCTTTGGAAACCGTGGGAGGGCATCTCTCTCCAGACTGGACAGATGGGAGTGGATGCCAGACAGTGCTCTCTGAGACTGGGTCAGTAGCTTTTGAGAGTTCAACAAATACAGCTGTTGCTGATTTCACAAAAATAGTCAGGTTTACAAGATAAAACCTGTAAATGTAATTGCCTAATGTGTACTCTGGACTCAAGTGTCATAGTTTGTCTTTCAGTTCATTTAATAACAATAATATAATTTACAATAATAAAATATATAATTAATCACGTTTCTCTCTTTAATTCCAACACCACTATTCCAGGTCTTAAATGACAAAATCTTGATTATAATGTCATAATCCTCTTGTATTTCTGTTCATCCCCACTGTGACATAAATCACATTGCTTTTAATCTTTATCTGTGCTTAGTGTCATTATTATATTTAGGGTAATATTTCTGCCTTGTGATTTTATTGACATTCTATTTTTATAACTCCCATGACATCATTGTCTGCAGTGTCATGTAACAAGATTCTGCACCTGTTGAAAAGGGCTGTTCATTCTTCTGTTGCAGGTTAGGTAGTAGTCCAGGATTTCTAGTTATAGAGAAAAAAGAGAAAGAAATAAACACAAGAAGCAATAACAAGGCTGTGTGTTCATCAGAGAAACACACAGATTGTGTGTCTGACAAAAAAACTGTACAGCACCTGTGCTTGTCCTGGAGTTGAAGTGAGTGGAGTTAAGGACAAATGTGTTTGGGTCAAAGCAGAAATCACTCAGGGCCTGAGAGTGAGACACACACACACACACACACACACAGAAAAGAAAGTCAGTAAGTCACTTGTATAGCAATACAAGTAATACACTGTTCAAAAATACATCATTAAACTTTTCAAAAAAATTGTAAATTCCAAAACAAATTCTAAAAGAAATTTCAAATAAAAGAATGAAATTCTTAAAGAAATTTCATAAGAAAAAAATCTGAAAGAAACTCTGAAAGAAATTTTTATAAAATTAAAAAGAGAGAAAGAAAAAAATAAAAGAATAAATTCAGTACAATTATATAGTAAGTCAGTACAGGAGAGATGTGGCACAGTGACCAAGTGACACACTTCCCTCACTCTCACTGGCTGCTATTGATCTACAGTATTCACTGACACACATATCATTTGTCTTTCTTTCTCATCATCCTCTACTGTCTGTCTCTCTCTCTCTCTCTCTCTCTCTTATGGAATGTAATTCATCTAAGTGAATAGGACTCAATATACCAAGTTTCACAGGGCTGGAGAAGTACTGTGAAGAGAGAGAGAGCAAGAGAGAGAGGGCATAAAGAGTAAGTGTGTGTATGTGTTAAAAAGGAAAGTGTGGGCAATTGTTCTCATTGGCTAGTTCTAGACAATGAAACTCTTGTTTTGAGAGCCAGCAACTGCCATCTCTTCCTGTCACTCACCAATTTTTCTTTCTTTCTTTCTATCTTTCTTTCTTTCTCAGTCTTTCTCATCTTTAAAATAATATACATTTAATCTTTATCTATTAAGTTGACTTTTACAACTATGTATAAAACATTCAGCCTAAAAATAAGAGAAAAATTGTTATGCCAGTGAAATATTCAAGACTCAAAGAAATCATTTTATTAAAGTAGTAGAATTTAAAGATTTGAATAATAAAATTAAAAAAAAAAGTAATTTGTTCTCTCTCTAAGCAGTCCACTGGCGCCACACTATTACTGCTTATATTCCTCAACATCACTCTCTCACTCTCATCTTTTTTGATTTCTGTTGATCTTAAGACCTCTTATGCTCTTCAACTCAGCATCCAATTTTTCACTTCTTACTAAGAAACTCACATCCTGACTGACACACACACACACACACACACACACACACAAACACACACACACACACACTTTAATCTCTGCCCTATTTTCCTGGCTTTTTGGAATTGTGCCATGACTGTGCCATGACTGAGTTTCCAGAGAGCACAACCGTTTTTCGTTAACATACACACACAAACACTCTATTTCTCTCTCTCTCTCGCTTTCATAAGCACACAATAAGTAACTTGGCCGGTCTGACCTTTTAAAACTTAAAAAGTCACATTCACAGAGTTTTGGCTTTTGGTTAATACAAATTTCTCCTTAAAGTGCACAGACACACAGACTCATTGACACACACACAGATGGCTGGATTCTGTTCTGGATGTCTGCTTGCAAAAAACTGTTGTTTTGCTGTCAGGGTTGACATTGCCTGAATACTCACCACCACAGTGGCTGTCTCCAGGCCAAGAGAACCCCAACTCAGAAACAAAGCCAACCAGGTCAGCACTGTCATCCTGTGAATGCAAACACACACACACACACACACACACAGTTTCACTGTCTACTTCACAGTGTGCATCTGTGCAAAATAAAAATAAAACTAGCCTTTTCTGTAAGCATTCACTATACTAAGGAAACATAGCTCAATGTTATACACACAAAAATGTTTTTTTTTTACATTATGCAGATAATGTTGGGTGCATTTAATTGAATCATATAATTTGGTCACACTGGTAACTGGCATGTAGTGGGTGCAGTACAGAAATCAGCATAAAGAATGCAGATCAGCAGTTACTCACAGGATAAGTAGCCAACGGGCCTGTTTAGCCAAACCAAGCAGAATAAAGAAACACACCACCAGATCCAGCAAAAGCAACAGCACGTATGACAGCCACCTTGAGAGTAGACACAATATATATTTAGAACATCTTCAATTCAATGTCTTTCAGACAGTGCTACATCAAAACCTTCAGCAAGAGTCCTAAACCTTAACTAACATTATAAGGCGACTTCAAGCATATTGTGGTCTGATATATTACAACAATATATACAATATTCCCATAACTGTACTTGCAGTGAAATACTAATTTTGACATCTCCAGAGATCCCTCACCTGTAGTCTTCATTCACCATGAGGGTACTAGCTGCCCAGCCTGGAGAGAATGGCACAGGAACGTTGCTGGAGGATGGATTGAGGGTGGGGGTCACATATGGTGGAGCTGGGGTGATGGCCCCCACTATGCTTTCACTTCCATTGACCCTGTAAACTCCATCTGTGATCAGACCTCTTCCAAGTGTCAGGTTGGACAGAAGAGACACCACCCGCTCAGACAGACGCCTACAGGAGCGTGTAGGCACGAGTGCCGGCTTATGTCCTCCAAACACATCCTCCATGGAGGTCAAGGGCCCTGAGATAGACTGCTGCAGCCCAGCTACAGTGTCTGAAACCTGGGTGTGAAAGAGAAGAGGAAAGAGTTATGATTGAACATTTTAGTTGGAAAGGAAAGGCATGGAAGAGCATGAGAAATGTGCAATATAAAAGTACAGTAAAAGTAAGTAGGTCATTAATCAGATTCACACATTCAAATCGATTGACAGTATGAGCAACCAGCCAGATCAATATTTAGAGTGGATTTTATCTCACAAACTCTCTCACTCTCTCTTTCACACACACATACTGTAAATGTAATCTGAATTCCTTAGTTTGCTTATTTGCAATCACAGTGTAATACAATCATATAATGTGTGTGCTAAGCCTGCTGCATTTCTTAAGCTGCTGGTCCCCTGGGGCTTCAAAAGGAGATTGATGCAAAAAGCTTTTGTGGATGTATGAGTGTGTGTGTCTGTGTGTGTGTTTGTGTTCTCACCAGAAGATCAATGGAAGCCAGCGTGTAATTGGCAGTGAGCAAGGATGAGGTCAACTGATACATCCCATCATTAGCCTCACTGTTGCCATAGAAACCAATGCCAATGGCAACACTACAAAAAGCGGAAATATGAAGAAAGAAAAATAAGAGGAAAAGAAAAGGCAAGAGACAGAAATTAGGGTACAAAAGAGGGGCAAAAGAAAAAAGAAGAGGGGAACAAAATTAGACATTTTTAATTGAGGTTTGCTATTAAACAGCTTGTGTAAATACTGTTTTAAGAAAAATGACTGTTAATAGAAACTAAGAAAGATGATTGAAGTGATCCACACTCTGCCTACAACATCACAATCAAAAAAACTTTAAATCCAGTTTCATTAACATATTTCTCTCATATTTAAATATTCAGATTAAAGCTTGGGCCAGATGTTTGTTTAATGTCTGCCAAAAATAGCACAACCCAATCTCTCCAACTGTTTGACCCAGATTATGCTGAAGAAAAAAGTGCATGTTTACGCACATTTACTGTGTCTGACACAGTTATTCATTTTGCATTGAAAGCAGTGCAGCTGCGGTCCATATGCATGTATCTATATGAAATCATCTGCGCTGTGAACCAGCATTTTGCTTTTATATCTTTCAGAAAAAGAGGTCAACATGGATGGAAAGGCAGTGATGTCATGGGGGCGGGCCTACAGACAGAACACGTGCCATGTTAGAATGTCTGCATTTTGACATCACACATAGAAAGGCAGAAACCAGATCTACCAGCTCTCTGAGAAACAAAGCCAATTAATACAAACAAATGTGTGACATCAATAGCATTAATATTCTTCATGCAAATGATGGCTGAGATCAATGAGGCATGAAGCCTATGGTTTCATATTTATAGCCTTGAAGATATTAAATGGGTTGGTGTTTTGTTAATACATTATGTGCACTGACAGCAAAGTAAGAAATATAATTAGAACTAATGAAACCATCCTTTGCAAACTTACAAATTAAATTGAGTCTAATTTAGAACAAGCATGATATCTTTATATATCTTATGAATAAAATTAGATTTATATAAAATAGTGCTTATACAAACAAGGCAGCAGGTCTAAGATTGTTTATTTGCTGATTAAAGAAGTACTGAACAGATTACTGATACTGTAATCTGATGTGTTATAGCAGTTATACCAACTATTATATTATAAGGTCTCACTCTCTCTCATTAGTACTATCCCACTGGGAATGAATGGATGATGTCAGGTGCTAAATGTCATTTGCCCTGTAAATGATCCATTTAGCTTGATTAGAGTAGTAGTGATAAATGTGACTAACAGACCCCAAAGTACAGTGGAACCCATTAATATAACACAAACTAAAGGATTCAAAGGATTAAAATAAGTATCACAATCATATTTGGTGAAAAGAATTTGTAATATAAGTAATTTTACAGTCAATTCAAAGCGACCTGATTACTGAACATGGAAAATATTCAGTGATACTTTTATGCTGACACTCTTGGGTCCTTATTAAGTGTTAAAGTGAGTCATAACATCACTGTATTGAATTCCCTCAACCAGATTTATCTCTTTGTATTCTTCAAAAGGAAGAAAGTCATATGGGTTTGGACAGACTTGAGAGAGAGTGAGTAAATGATGACACAGTTTTCATCTTTGAATCATCTGAATGAGAAACTTACTGCCAAATAGAATAATACTCAATGAAATATGAAAACGTCTATAACAGGTATTACCAACACAATGTCACGGCTGCAACCGACACCCATGTGACACAACAGATGCCCCGCTTCTTTTTGCTGCTGTATCCATGGCCACCGCTGGCATCATCGTCGTCCTCTTCTTCCTCTGCATCCCTGCCCCCTTCACCACGATGACAGCAGCAGTAGTGAATAAGGAAGGAAAGGACGACAAGTAACGAGAGGACGAGAGCAATGGCGGAAAAGCTGGAGAGAACCAGAAGTGTCTATAGAAACAGCAGGTGAAAGAAAAAGTGGAAACATCACCGGAACATGGTATTTGTGGTATACATGACATTTATGGTAGACATGACATTTTGGGTATACGTGGCATTTACAGTATTTGTGGCTTTTAGGGTATATATGGCATTTTTATATGACATTCAGAGTATACAGGGCATTTAGGCAATGTATGACATATGGGGTATATGTGCAATTTAGGGTATATATGGCATTTAGGGTAGTCCCTATATATGATATTCATGTGTAGCAGGGTATATATATGACATTTATAACACAAAATGTGGCATATAGCGTTACATGGCATTTGGGGTATATGACATTTAGGGCATGCATGACTATTGGGGGTATGCAATTTTGTTATTTAAAGTATTTTACTTTATTATAAAAATAAATTGGTATAATGCATGGTCTGTGTTTGCTGAAGTCAGGTTTCCAAAAAGAAACAATAAATAACGGGTTTGGAATCGAGTCTTGAATATAAGCGCAAAGCTTGTGGGTTTGATTCCCAGGATAATACATGCTGATAAAATGTATAGGGTGACAGTGCTGTAATTCACATTGGATAAAAGCATCTGCCACATGTGTAAATGAATCCAATTACCTATTAAACTTAATATACTTCCTATGGATTGGTGTTAAAAGGGGTTATTTACAGATTTATATAAAAGATTTTACATAAAGGCAAGCAGAACACATAGAATATACATACTACATGATTCTATGCAATTAAAACATGAGCTTGTATAGAAAACAGTATGCCATAAAATGGAGGACGTCACTTTAATATTATTGGCTAATACAACATGGTTGCTCCAATCAAAGAGAGGGAATTAAAGCTTACTTGTGGGATTCATTCGTCAGTCAAACACACATTAAGCATTCAGGATTCATATACATCTTCTCCCTATCCATCTTCCTCAATTTCTCTCTCTATCAGTCTCTCCCCACTGTCTCCTCTATTATCCACAGTTGCTCTACACGCTCTCTTTCCTGCACACTCATCCCTCTCTCTTCTCCCCTTTCATTCTTTTTATCCACACCACTGGATCTCTATTAATAATCTGTGACCTACTTAAATACATTCACTGCTTTTACCCTCTGTTTCTCTCTCACTGTCTCTCTTCCCTTTTATCCATGTCGTTCATATCTCTGCTCTTCCCAATTCCCACTGTTATACACAAGCAATTCACTCTCAATTTCTTTCTCCCTTCCATTTCCATTTTCCTTCCGTAAACCAATTCAAGCTTCCATGCTAAAATCTGGCTTTGTCTCTTTCTCTTCTGTGGTCAAGCTGGGAATTTATTTTCCTGAGAGTAACCTGACTATACTCACTGTACTCAGGTAAAGAATACAAGCTTCTCAGTTACGATGACAGTTTTTGATGTAATTTTTGTTACTGAATAAAAAGAAAATTGTATGCACCACATATTTCAATGTCTCCATCACTAGATTAGTCCCTGTGCTGGACATTTAGTCGTATGATGTGGTAACAGTTATGTGACAGGGATATGACATAAATATGGACTTCATAATGGACTTCTTATATAAGTCCATTAAGCTTTTCATCTGATACAGCAAAAGTGACTTTGATTCTTCAGCAACTGAACTTTATATGATAGAAACCGATGCTTGTTGTATCTTTCTTCGCATCACGCCTGGTTAAATGACAAGCAATAAAAGCTCTCAGAAAGTAAATCTAAGCTGTTGTCCTAGCAAGCCATGACTGCATTAAGCCAAAAGCGACTCAACATTTCATCGATTGTTTGCTTTCTGTTTCTGTGATTATCTCTGCACTAAGACAGTGAAAACACCTGATCCAGAATCCCACCGCACATTACTGTACATTAAATATTAAATACCTTTTGACTGGCTGTAATTGTATCACATTGAGCTGCGTAAGAGTGACAGAGAAATGTGAGAGAGAGGATGTGTATGTGTGTATTAATGTGTGAACAGTGATTTATGGCCTTTCGCACAATTTAAGACATATATGTGATATAATTTGGACAAAAAGGGCGGGGCATAGACAAAGGAGCAAAAATAGAGAGTAAGACAGCAAAAGATGTGTTTCACTCTAATGACAAGTGTGGCAACTGCTACCAGCTGTAGGGTGAAAATTGTTTGTGAGAGTGAGAAACAAGGAGAGGGCAGGTGAGAACAAGTAAGAGTGAGAGAGAGAGTTACCTGCTGATACTCCCAGCTGTCTGGAATGAACACACTATCTCGGGTCTGCAGGGTCAGGTCCAGGCGAGGAATAGCGTGGCATAACCGTACCCATAGTGATGGGGTGTAAGTGGGGACAGTTGCTATGGCAGCCATGACTGTTGTCCACCAACCAGAGTGTCTGTAATGGTTAAGAAATGATATAATAAAAAAAGAGATGCCTGCTTTTACTGAGCCAACCATGAATCTTTTGACATAAAGATAAAGGATTCTAAACACGCAAATAGGAGCAGCCAGCAGGACAAAGCAGCAAAGAGGAACAATTCAGAAACAATGGAGAAAAACCAGAAGAAACAAAGAAATGGGATGAAAGTAGGTTAAGTAGAGACAGGCATAAATAAATATTTTCATTACAACAAAATTGAACACTGCAGAGGGACTGCAACAAGGTTTAGGGGATTAGATCATCAATTTTAAGAGAAGAGGTTATATTTAAAAATGATTTATTTAGGAGGTCATATCCTACAATCATTATGAATGAATCAGTTTACAAAACTATTACAAGCTATACAATACATTTCCTCATTATGGAACTTTATATTCCATAATTATTATGACATCATCATAATGCATAAACACCTTATTTTCATTATGACCTGATGTTTTCACATTCTAAAATGATCATGATCTATAAGATTATATCAGATAGTGGTGTCAGTATGATGTAACATAACTTCTACTGTCATTATTACCTTACCAGGGCTATATGTTCCAACCATTTTATGACCTCATCAGAAGCAGTATTATCTAACATCATAATAACTTCATTATGAGAATATATTGTACATCACAAAATGTTTGGAACCTCACTGGGGCCTATACATTATGACATCATTAAGACCCCACAAAGGAACTATACATTCTAATATTTGAAACAGCTGCAGAGAGACCACTCCCCAAAGCTAGAAACATATAATGTTTAATGTACAGTATGAGAAAACTCACTGATTACAGATAACAGAAAGCCACAGGTCAGACATTTAGCCTTAAAGATGAACCACTAACTGTCAAATAAAATTTTAGATCAGACAGACTTATCTAAACTCGTACCACTGAGCAATTCAAGCACACTGCTGCTCATGTTATGTTAACCAAACAGTTTTTGTTAACAGAAACCCTCCAAAGTATGAAATGACACCTGGCAAGCTGTGCATATACTATCTGATCTTTCCTATCAAAAACATAATGTTATCTTACAGTAAACTGCATCATTAATAACCTTTACAATAATGTCTGGTGTGTTTTTGTTCACAATAATGTCGGGGAGCTCTTCATTTAATATCAGAGCAGACCGTGAGTCTATAGTGGCTCAGGAAAATAAGCTGATGATTGTGGTATGGTTAGTTAAAACGAATGAACCCTAAAGCATTGCAATTAAAGTGTCTTTTTTCAATGTAAAGCACAATGAAACTAAATGAATGTGAACTAGTGTTACAGAGCAGTTAAAGAACATCCAGACTGTGATTCACACTAGAATGCTACAGCACATCTGAACATAATGCATTCTGGCAGCTTGTTATAAGGATGGTTCACATTACATAACGCAAGAAAAATAATGTGCGTTTGGAGAAAATAATGCGTTTGGAGACAGAGCAAAGAAGAAAAATGTTGTAAAGCACGACTGTGGGCCAAAACTCATTTGCTGACTGATATAAAAAACATCATCTGTCTATTCTCTAGCATCACACATTATGCACAACAGCAGTTTGAATTGCCGGTTTCCAGACATGAATTACTAATGATGTCATTAAGAGGTTTTGTCATCCAAAACAAGGCATTTACCCTTGCAGAAAATGTTACATATTTTATTACTATCATTTATTATTTTTGGACTTGCCACTTGAAATGATCAGAAAACATTACTATCTGGCTTTTTATGAACTACAAGCTATAAAAATATTTTTTCACATAGCAACATAATGATTAAATAATCCTGCAAAACTGGTGTCATAGCCATATATCTCCATCACTTTAAAATACACAAACTTTCCCTAACACTTTAAATACAGCTGAAAGGATGTGTCCAATTTCAGAAAATACATTCTTCACTGTGCAGTATAGCCAGTGTTGTAAATTCACTGGACTTATTTCTTAATAAAGTGTAGAATCAAAGTTTATATATTTTTAAATTTTACATTTCTAATAACTTCCTAAATAAATCTCTAAAGCCTAAAATCGTTTAAATGTAACACAGATGCTGTAAATAGTGCTCTAACAATAGACCAGTGATGTGAGCATGATATAGTTAGTCATACAGCATTAACATTTAAAAGAGCTTTTATAATACTCTGTGTAACTAATGTTCTGACTGCTCCCAAGCACTTGACTTGTGCTTGCCCTGTATAAAGCACAGCAGTACCAGGATTAAATTTAGTATCAGCTGTCCAAACCTCGTCATCTGCTCTTTGTTAAAAAATGAGAGATCTATCTATCTTTGTAATGGCATTATAATAGCTAATATAATAGCTATTCACTTGAATACACTTGCAATGAGAAGTCATTTTTAGTGCTGCTATGCTTCAAAAATATTTGTTTAATATTACCAGTTAGAATAATAATGGCTGGCCCAACAGTAGTTTCAAAAGTGTGGTCCAAAAGAAGTTCACACAGATCACTGGGGGCCACTTCTTTCTTACACACACACACACACACACACACACACACACACACACACGCACACACGCACACACACACACACTCATTCACACACAATCTCATTCTCGGTTATGGCAAATCACATTTAACTATAATTCTAGTGTTTTGTCTTCATGTCTGGACATTGGGTGGAACCTTTGTTTAAACCTATGTTCCCCATTACGCATCGTAAATTCATCTCCACACATTTGCCAGACCACTGACACTGCAAATGAATTGTACAGCAGGTTATAAATCGAGAACAAATTTATATTATAAATTTTGCCCACCTTACTGTGCGGCTTAATATGGAGTGTTTCCAAGTCTCTCGCGCTCGTGTGTGCTTTTGTTTTCGATTAGATGCAATTATTGTGTCCGCATCCTGAGTGATAAGATTCACTGTACTGACCTTTAATTTAAAAATACAATGTAACTTTCACATTTGAATGTCAAAGATAAAACTACAGTATTGTTCCAATATGCGCCTATTCTGTCGGCTTAACCATGTGTAGAAGGATGACAAACGGTTCTTCAGAGAGGCGAGAATCCTCGACGGATACTTTAAGTGAGAGATGACTCCCTGTCTGTCAGTTTTCACGATTTCTTCTGATCGCACATTTACATCTGAATTCCGATTTGAACTTTATTCACCGCACTCATCGTCCTCAGCACGGAAGGTGGTTTGAATAGACTCCCGGACTCATTGAAGGAATAACTTCCCAAATGAATTGTTCTCTGTCACAATTCGCATTAAGGAATCCACAGCTGTGTTGTCTTCGATGCCGGATCCACGCGGAATGAATGTTCAGTGTACTGAAATAGGGAATCCATAACATCCAGAGCAATTTACATCCATTAAGCGCAGTGTGTCCATTTAAAGGTTGACAACTCAGCTTATTAAGAACTGTATTAAGAAATGTTGTCGATATATTATTATTTTCATTTTTTATTTACAGTCTAAAGAAAGAGCATGAATGACAGCTTTGGATTGGTGTGGTGCAGAGGGTCCCGTTGATCAGGACTGAAATTGGCTAAGGGTTACCGTCTCTCTCTCTCTCTCTCTCTCTCTCTCTCTCTCTCTCTCTCTCTATGGGTGTTTGTGTTTGCAAGGATGGAAGTGATTTACACATGTACTGTATTTAGACAGACACAACAATTGATGATATAAATTGAAAACAGGAGTTGATGAATTGTGGGGAGCACAGAGACATTTTATTTAAAGGAAGCTCTTTTGTCAAAGGGAGAGAGAAAGGGCAATATTTTGTAAATATAATTGGAGCAGTTTAACATAAATCCTTGAGGAATTCCTAAAAAAGGAATAAAAAAATATGTAAATGATAAGCGATGAGGAGATGCTAGACTCTCTATGAAGGTTTAAATGAGATATTTAAAACATACAATGAAAACAACTGCACAATGAGGGATGGAGAGATGGGTATTTGTGTGTATAGGGAATATGGGGGGCAAGAATGCATGAGAGAGGGTTGTGTTGGTTTTTCTGTGTCACTGAAAGAGAAAGCGAGAGAGGATGGGGGAGGGGCGCTAGATAGAAAAGCGCAGGAGGGAGGAATGGATGGAGAGAATAAGAGGCCACACAACCACTCACATATGCGTAGTGTGCGTGTATGCAGAAGGAAAAAGAAAATTATATTACATATGCAAGACTTCCCCTGTGATATTTTCGACAGTGCTGCTACTGTACCACACACAGTTTCAACCCACTCTTAAAAATCAAGAAAAGTAATTCATAAAATGCTTTGGTTTATCTCAATTTTTTTTTAAATTGTATCAAGACCATCAAGGGGCCAAATGTACAGTTGTTCAGAGTTGTTTGTTGGATCTTGAATAATTGAAAACTTGTGCTATAAAAACAGTTAAAATACATGGAGTTTTACTTATTTATATGCAATCCACTTTCAACAAAAATTACACCCTCACCCTCATGTCTAGTTGAATAAGTGGTCCAAAAATACTGCTCTACATAGTGCTGGAGACACAAAACATATCTTACAATGAACAACTGAACAGGTTTCAAATATATGAAAAGCAGGAGACAAGGATCAGATTTTCTAAAAACTGCAGATCATGTATGTTAAAATGTGTGCTGTAGGATAAATAAAGCTAATGCATAATACAACCCCAAGAAAGATTTTCAGATTTACACATTGGGCAGCTCCACAACACAAAGCCTGGTAAAAAAAACTTTAGGTTTTAGGCTGACCATTCACACAAAGAAACAGTTTATTCACATCTAGCTTGCCAGAGTTCTCATTATTGCCCAGTTTCACAGACTCTGTTCCTTCAAACATCTTCTCTGTGGTGTGCTCCTGTGTCTTGGCTTTTGGTGAGATGGTATGAGGGGCATTGTGAATGGCGATGAAGCCAGCCCTTGTCCCTGAAGACCTCCTGCAGGGGTGAATTCAGGCTCTGGGTATCGGAGAGGGGCTGATGGGTCACATGGAGAACAGTCCCATTAAACTATTTCAGTTTTGGGGTTAAGGACACAGAAATGAGGGGCTTTGTGGGAGTTTCTAACTGTGGTACGAAGGAGCTTGGCAACAGCACTTACCTTCTCAGGACCCCTGAGGACAAGCATAGAGAGAGTGACATGCATGGTTGCCAGGTTGACTTAAAGTGGCTCTGACTGGGGAGGGTGAGAAATAAACTTCCTGAATGCACTGGAAGGGCTGTGGAGAGGTGGGGTCACCTATAATAAAAGTCTATAATAAAAGTCTTCCTCTTACCTTGTTGTTGATCTTCACCACCAAAAGAAGGCACAATAGTTTGCCCTGAGGAGCCAATCACCCTGTCAATATGAAAAAACGTTTCTATGTTTCTATTCCACACAAGCTGGTCTTTGTAGCTAAAGTACTGGATCATATGATGAGGGAGAGACAGAAGTCACAGTCACACACCTATTGAGGAAAAAACAAGTGTTAAATGTTCCTGTAATGGGTGTAATGTAACTGTTAAAGTATGGTGCTAACAAAAAGGTTTTATTTTGTTGGAACTGCACAAACTGATCAAATGTATAGTTTGATCTTAAGATGCTTTTGTTAAAAGCATCTGCCAAAATCAGGCTTAAAAGAATGGTTCAGTCAAAATAGTGAAATGGGACTGATTTATGCAAACATGTCAGACAAACAACAAGGGAGACTAAAGACTTAGTGTATGTGTATCTTAGAAATGTCTAAGCGTGCTTTAGACTTTAACTTCTTTGACTTTAAATCTTTGGCCTTGGAGGATAAACTAGACATCTGAAATATGTTACACACCTAAGCATACCATGAGAAGTCAGTGAATGGGTGTTCCAACACCCCGAGAAAGTGATCCAGATCACCAACCATAAAATTAGTGTCCACCAAGGAGTCCCATTTAATTCTAGAGATGACATCATCTGCAGTACGCTTGTGTGGATTCTTCATCCACTTTCATACACATACAAAAAGATCACCTATTTGTAATCATAAATGGAGATTTGGGAGATGAAGTGCTTCTGCATTTCTTTAACTGATCATTCATTATTGAATCTACAATTCACACCTTTCCTCTCAGTCCATGGTGCTTTTCGTTCATATTGGTTTAATCATTTTCCAATTTTTCCAGTTCTTGCTCTGCTTTGCTGTAACCATTTTATCATCGTCCTCTGAGTGTGTGGTTGTGAGGGACATCAAGCACACTATGAAGTCAGGAAAGAATGATGCATTATTTATCTCCTAAACTTAGAAGCTTCAACGAATATACAGGAGGCCTATGAAAACTACATCTTGCTCAGAAATGAGTCAGATAGATGAGGCCATCTGCTGTTCCAACACTGTTCCAATAAAGATATTCTGAGATGAAACTTGCCTATAATAGGTTATTTCCACTATTGCCATGGTTTCATTACTCTCTACCATCCAAAGTAAAAGACAGACCTGTGAGACAGTCGACATCTGTCTCCGAAATAAAATCCGCCCAAGAGGAAGTGCTAACAATTTTTTTTCTCATTTTGTCTCATCTAAAGGGAAAGAAAAGTACAGTAAAATCATAATATAGGTCAATCATACTAAAACCAGAACATTTAGTAGTATACATACATTTATACACTGATTGCTTATTATACACATGAAAATATTAATCTATGCTGATTTGAAGAATTAAAATTAAAGCTGATAGCTTCCCTGAATACAAAAGGTAGCAGCCACTTAAGTGACATGATGTGTTTCTACATGTAAAGAATTCTAGGGTTATGAACTAAACTACTAATGCAAATATCTGTTTCAGAGTAGAGAAACCCATGCCTTTAACCCCACCCATAACCTATGCTTTTACACTCCTGGTGTGACATGACAAACAAACATACCGTTAGCTTTACAACCTTTTTAATTTGAAAAGCTTTTGGATTTTGAGTTGTCTCTGTAAGTACACTAGTGCTGTTGAGAAGCAGACCTGTCTTTGTGAATTGTGTATTGGGTTGCATGAATTTTATAAAACTCGACATTCACACAGTGAACTCTGTTGAAATGCTTTTCACTGTCCTCTACAGGTCATTTAAATAGTGAGCAAAAATACTTATCTGTAGTTTTCAGATGGTTCTGGTATACAAGACTAAGACCAAAGTGGATGAATCAGATCATTTTAATTTATTGAACATATTTCAAAATACAGAAACTGCCAAGTTGAAAACAGCAGCATGAATCTCTCAATGATTTACTGTAAATAATTAAATATACTTAATTTCAAATGATAAAGTCAATACAAACGATCACTCAATAAAAGCTATTACTAAAAGCTTTACTGTTTTGGGCTTGTCTGTCAGAATCCTCTGTAAAGTTTTGCTCTGTACTCTTTTTCTTAAGAGAGTTAAGCTTTATTAAAACAGACAAGTTATATTTACAGTAAATTAAATGAGGAAAAAAACTACAGCTTCAAATATTTACATTTTATATACCTACTTCCGGTCTCACCTCTCGGATGATCATGGAAGTTGTAGTTTTCGGGAAAGCTGTTCAACGTATTTACAACGCTGAGCGTCTACGATTGCACACACGATACCAAACGTGTGTGTGGGATTGACATGTAACTATACTAATATAAAAATTATGTATAAAAGTGGATTTATAAATTGTATTGATGTCCCTTCCGTGTGAAAGACAAGACCAGCTGTGCGTGAGTCACGTACACGTTGTTATGATCCAAGGGCGTGACATCCACCATCACATGACACACGAGGCGGAGAAAGAATAGCCTTAACCATGTAAACACTAAATAAAATAATAATTACGATCGTGTTTTGGCAACGATTTAGTAAGTAGTGCGTTGGTGAAGATGGTGTACCATTATGCTGACTTTGAGGCGTAGTTATAAACTATGTATTGTACGTAGAATTGAAACACACACACACACACACACACACACACACACACACACACACACACACACAGAGCTTGTAGACAAGTTGCTGTCAATGCTCCCCTGCACTGTTTTGTTCATGATAGTTTACTGGCAGCAGCAGTCGGTGCTATAGCTCTACCCATCTGATAATAAAGGTAAGGATGTTGTGTTTTTCTGTCTGAAGTATATCTCAATATCTGACGTCCTTCTGTATTTACTAGATTTAATACAGTTCTTAAAAAGGCATTTACTTCTTGTCAGCTGTAATCAATCACTGTTACATTCGGACATTTGCTGTTTTATATTATGCATTCAAAATATAGTGTTGTATAATATACTTTACAGTATACTTTACTGTATTTTAAATAATTAATATTGATTATAATCCACATCTAAAATGCATCCTTATTCTTTTGTACTGTTAAAAATCTGTGATTATATTGCATAGACCTTCAATGTAAGATAACCTTTTGAGTTTTCTCTAGATGAATGCTTTAGTTGCCCTTTGCCACTTCTGTGAACTCCATGGCCCACGGACGCTGTTTTGTACAGAAGCTGTTCACCCTCCCTCCCCATCTCCCCCCGAGCCTGGATCAGCCATTCCTGGTGACCAGGAACAAGAGGTGGACAGAGAGGGAGAAGGTAAGAGAGAACGTATGTGCCATATGTGCTTATAAAGATGCACCTCTGTGATATTTTTTTAGTTGCTTATGCATCCATTAATATCTGTGTTTTTCTCACCAGGGCTGTCTCTCACTACCTGCATCCCACCCAGGCTTTATGAGTGTGGACAGTGAGACAGGCATTCGCTATCTGAGCCATCAACACCCACGCCAGCCGCAGCTCTTCAGCGTGGTCCGACAGGCATGTGTGCGCAGCCTCAGCTGTGAGGTGTGTATATGTTTACGAGAGAAAACATTGACATTATTTTTGCAAATACATTTATTCATGGTTGCATCATTTAATTTATATGATCAAATCTTGATTTAAATAGAAAGTTGCTTGACTTATTTTGAATGAATATGCCTATTAGACCTATATCGTATTACTTTATAAATGATCCTTGTAAATTTTCTGTTTTTTAGGTTTGTCCTGGTAGGGAGGGGCCCATCTTCTTTGGTGATGAACAGCATGGATTTGTTTTCTCCCATACGTTTTTCATCAAGGACAGCCTTGCGCGGGGTTTCCAGCGCTGGTACAGCATTGTTGTGGTAGCCATGGACAGGATCTACCTCATCAACTCCTGGCCATTCCTGCTGCGCCACCTGCGGCTAACCATTCAGAGTCTACAAAGCACAGCACTGAAGGTACTGGAATACAGGACCCCAGCACCTTTAGTGCAGTGATGGTTCACAGTGTAACTCTTTAAGTAATATTAATGTTTCAATCTTTGAAATACAACTTAGCGAGACATGTTGCAAATAGTTTTGTCAGTATGTTGTTTTGCTATCATTTGCTATCATAAGATTCCATTTGAAAGTTTAATATTTGGGGTTACTTGTTTGTTCAAGTTCCTAAAATTAAAATTTAGAAAACAACACTTATAAACTAACACATATAATGCATATCTACTTTGTCTTTACCAGCGTTTGCTTTACTAATGTCTGTGTGCTGTAGGTTGCTGAAAGCTTGTGGCAACCGATTGACTGAGAAACTTTTAGAGGGAGCACCTACAGAAGACACACTGGTTCTCATCGAAAGACAAACCGGTAACACTAGTGAAATTAAAACAATTAAAATAAAAACAATTAGTTTTTTCTGTTTGCACACATCAGTAAAATTTGTCATAATTCCCACACAGAACAAGAAGAAGAGTTGAGTGGTTGGGATGGTGCTGAAGAGGGTGTGCCTAAATCACAACCAAGCCAATCAGATAGCATGCAAGCCAGAGATTTTCAGCGTGAAGATGGAAGACAAGAGGAGCTTCTTGGGCCAAGGTTTAAGTCACTGAGACATTTAAGACAGGTAAATGTTTACCAAATACTCAATTTTATTTACTCACCAGAAATTTGAATTTTGACCACACTGTTGTTGATTTATTATCAGGTGCTTGGTGCCACAGACTTTCGACAGCTAGCATGGCATGTTCTGATGGGAAACCAGGTCATATGGAGAGGTGCGGATCCTGATCTCATCCAGTCAGCTTTTAATGTATTAAGGGTCAGCTAAAAAAATGCACATTTTCCATCACATGTGTTATGCACAATAAGGGCTAGGGCTGCACAATATTAAAGAAAAATGCAATATGCAATAACTTGCTAAAGAATGCAATATGTAATATGATAAGCTTTAAGTTTAAATTTAAAAATTCAATGTAATTTAAATTTAAATTGTATTAAAATATATTTAAAAACTAACCAGTTCACAAAAATAAACGTCACTACAACTTCTGGAAGTGAACATCAGAGTTTTACTGTTACAGTAACGTGCCAGTCTTTCCACTATTTGTATCAACTTGAAACTTTGTAATTATACTTTCTGAAATATTAAATTATCTAGTTATTACAACAGTGGTAATATGCATATTGTGATTATTTATTATATTGTGCAGCCCAGGTCTTCACCGTATAAGGTCTATGTTATAAAAAAAAATAGATGCTGAAAGTATTGCTCCTAATTCAGTTCTGACTTTAATTTCCAATTGTTTTTAAGGCTTTGCTTCCTGTTGGCTGTGTCCGAGCAATTCCATACAGTCCTCGCTATGAGGAAGCATATCGATGCAACTTCCTTGGGCTAAGCCCAGATGTACTGATTCCAGCCCATGTCAGTTCTTCAGGTACCTTTTGTCACTAAACATTTAAAAATTGCTGTTTCTTCATGTTTTTTATCACTGTAAATTTCTCTCTTTGATTTATCTTTAGGGAGTGTTTCCTGAAATACATTTTGTTCACTTTTCTCAACACTGCATTAAAGGAAACATATGTCATCCCAGTCCTAAGGGTTTTAAACCCTGTATGCACAGCTCTGCGTTGATGAGCTACTCCAGGATTAACACACATTAACACTGATATCGGTCACACTGACAAATAACAGTTGCACTCCATCCAGCAATGGAATGTTTCATAATCTTTATCTGATTCTTCTAGAACAACATGTTTTATATTAATTAAGGCACACATGGATGTGAGCCCCAAAGAAAGACTGTAAGAATTTAACTTACAACTTATTTCTCAACTTCTGTGTGTCTGTTTTCTTTCTAAACAAAGTGAAATTGTTTCAAAACCCAGTCAGGTTCATCTCAAAGTTTATTGCCCGCAGGACACCCCTGCATGGTCAGACTGCCATTATTTAATGTCTATATGCTCTTTGCCTTTTCAATGGTTTCTCTTGTTCTCGAGTCCAACTCTTTTGAATAAGATTGAAGTGGCTCTTTCTAATGAGAATCTGTCAGTGGAGGTGGTGTCTCTCTGCCTGCTCTGTCTGAAAGAAGAGTGGATGAAGTAATCTTACATTCTGTTTTTACATTCTGTTATTATTTTTCTTAGAAATGTCTCTCCAGAATCTAAAGTTAATAGAAAAGCTAGATGGTCGCTATTAAACAATCTGTACAAAGAATTTGTAATGCTGTTATAAGAGAAATAGATGCAGTTACTTTAAATGTCCAAATGTCTAAGACCACATTACAAATCTGGGACTGAAAGAGTGTTTTAAGATGCTTGTTCTCAAATTATGGATAACATGGATCAGTTTTACATAAATATGTGGAGTTTGTGCCAGCTGGAGTGCATGCTGTCATTATAGCAAAACTAAGAAATTCTCAAAATTGTGAATTTAGCAATTAGGCTTTTTTTTTCTAATCTAAAAAGAAACTGAATTAGAAAAATGTAAACTAGAAGCATTTTCACTTCGGATCTTAGACTTTTAACCCCTATATATATTCTCTTGTATGGTTTTATAAATGCTGAAATAAAATACAGAAAATTTTGTAGTGTTTTATTATATGCCCTACAAACCATGTATATCTTTATCGATGTATATAATGAGCAATTAGAACACATTAGAAGTCATGAAAATTAACGTGATAGCTTAAATGTAAATATTTTGTCAGTTTTCCCTTTTATGTTCTCTGTTCTCACAATTTTCCTTCTTCAGCCCGCTTCCCAATTTCCTCTATGTCCTGTTTTTCTGCTGTGTCTATTGTTCTTGTTCTGACCCTCTGTGTGACACCTGCTCTTCTTGTTCTCTCTCTTACAGCAAAGTAAAGGTGTTGTTTAAGTTTTCTAAGATGGATGGCAGAGCTAAAGAGGACACTTTAGCCCTGCTGGGGGCCACAGGACCTGGGGAAGAGGATAATGTGCGGCTCCTTAAGTTTTGGATGACAGGACTTAGCAAGACATACAAGAGCCATTTGATGACAGCTGTGAGAGGTGGAGAGAGAACTCTGAAGCAGTAAGAGAGAGAGGGGACAATGGACTGATTGCCTGAGTTACATGAAAGGAAAGTGTGTGTGTTTGTGTGAATTACGGGAACAGGGGCCAAGCCTGAGCCCTGCAAAAGATAATGTGTTTTTCTGTATAGTACAGAAAAATAATTATCTAAGAAAATGGAAAAGCCATCATTGTGATTGAAGCCTCAAAAACATTTAGTTAGACATGCATTTAAATGGAATGTTGTTTAACTGTCATGACCAGACATGTCCATTGTTTACACTGTGCATTTGAGTGTGTTTAATTGGGCATAACGATGCTCTGGCTTTGAGAACTAAACCGAGTTTCAATTAACATATGACTTATAGAAACGTATTGGTGTCTCCTAACAGAGATTCTGCCTGTTGTAGTTCACATCATCACATTCATCACATGTTTATCTGACTTTGTCTAAGAGAGAATTTGAATATATTCTCATTTGATAACTTATTTCAAATGAATGGCTGTTACTGTAAACTTCGACCTAATTAAAGAGACTGCACTGCTTGTAAACATTTTACTGCATTTAATTATGGAATAAATTATTTCAGTGTATTTATTGCAGTTTCTGACTCCTACAAATCATTTCTATAGGGATAAAATCCTTACAACATTTTACTGTTGTACTACTAACATTTACTGTTGCAACAACGAATAATAAGTAAACATTATCATTTTACAACTTGTTTCAGTGTGCTACAAGACCTCAAGCCATGTGATGAACAGGTGCTAACATGTATCCCCAATATATGCACAGGTCTTACACAAGGATGTGCTGTTTGTGTTTCACTGGTATGAGAGGGATCAGGTTATATCAGGGTAACCCCACCTATTCAAGTATACTAATAAGATATAATAAGATGATCATTGCAGTTGAATTATAATAGCAACTATTGTTATATAATTTTGAGTGGTGTAAGTTCAAATGTTATGTTGATTCATCAATGCGGGTTAAAAGAATTTTGTTATGGCAGGACTAGTGTTACCCTGAGGAGAAGGACTGCATGATGCTTCCTGTTTGCATAAGCTGATTGACAGCAGTGTGTAGAGTTTGCTGGGCCATGGCCAGGAATACATCTTGCTCCACACAGTTAATCATGTGTTTCATTTCAGGTGTAACATTAAGTCAATGTTGGTATAACATTTTGTCTGTGATGAAGAATGTACACAGATTTATGTGCTTGCGACTCATGTTACTAATGCTTTCCCATACACAAATATTTTACCCACTCAGACCAAAGTTTATTTGATGCAATCGTTTGATCCTACTGTAACACACCACAAATGCTTTGTCTATATAAATGACAGCATATATGAATTCCCTCCTCATTTTATAGCCATCAAATGTCTGATGATGAGTAATGTTTAACAGTTTAAATTACATAAACACTCATCTGATGAATTGTAACTTGTAATGAATTGTAAATGCTGACATGAAAGTCCAAAAGGCTTAGTCATCGCTTCACCCTTGAGGTCTGGGTCACATGGAAAGGGGAAACAGACATGGATATTTAAATCACTGGGGATTACAAACAGACTGGTAAAACGCATGACTAAATCCGGGAAAGGCCGTGCATTGAGAGCTGATAAGGGGAAGAGGGGGTGTGCATGCCGGCTAATGAGGTAAAGGGGTGGAGAGTTGCAAGGAGACCAGGGAGAGAAGAGAGGAGTATTGAGCTACTAAGACTTTCGCTTTCAGTGGGCAAGCTGCTTCTAAACAGTTTGTTCCTTCACCAATTGCTAGCTTGCCAAGAAAGAAGAATGAGGGTAATTTAAGGCTTAAATAAACTCACTAAAAGGGAAGGAAAGCAAAAGAAAAACACACCGAAAACTGAACAGGAAATAGAGGAATATCTTGCCATTCATCAGTATTTTCCCGAAAATTGTGAAATTTTAAGTGTGTGACTGGCATTGAAAAGATGGAAAGCATGGGGGGCTGCTGTCAATGTTGGATCGAAGAAAAAGCGCAGCAATAAGAGGAGGTCGGACGTGTACGTATGTAGTTTCTTGAAAAGGTTGCTGAGAACCACAGACACAAGAACAGACTGAGATTCTCAAATAACTTTTATTCTTCAGCTGGCTGTCGTGCAACTGGACTCATGGGGAATATGGCCCACATTGGCCGGTAGAAGCATGTTACTAACAGGTAACGTGATAATACGCGTGATTATTGCGATGAACAGTGAATTAAACAAACCATCAAGTGATGCACATAGTAAATTGATGCACTTTATCTCTATACTGTCTGTGCGTCCCTAAAACCAGCAAATGTTTAATTATTTTAATATTATGAGATGACAGTTATGATGCGCGCTTTGATCAACGCACGTTCTTTACCTTTCAGTGCTGTTACTTCTATCAGTATTGACTGTTCAAGGAAGTGGGTGCGATGATTTTATGAAGACGGCGGTTCAAAATCTTCAGGTCTCTATCAACAGAGAAAAGACTACTGGATTTGTGAGTTTCAGATTTTATTTATTGGACATTTTCCTTGTTTACTTCTAAGTGATTTGCCTGTCCGGTGTAATTTTGTGCAGCCTTTAGCTGACATCTGCCGTTTTAGATAACGTGCAAGTCGCATGTGTGTTATATTTAAAGTATTTTTAAAAGAATGTAAAATTTAAAAAATGTTATTATCTGCTACAGCCACAAGTGTTTCCAAGAAACTACGTCGTCTCTCACTATTTTAACCACAGCGCTGTGTGCAATGAGCCGGTAAGCTTGACAGTTCCATATAGAAAATGTTCAGAAAAGTCCCTACTCTATAGTCGTTGTGAGACCTGCTTGTTTTGACTTTTGGTTTTAGTAGCTAACCTCAAACATCTGTCTTGTGTGTGTGTTTAGTGCTGTGTGTTCCATGATGCAGTGTTCCTGTCAAATTCCTGGATTAAGCTTCTCCAGCATCTCAACAGAGTTCACCTCAAATACAGGTTCATCAGCGAGCTGGCGTACACATTGGACAAAATAGCAAAAGAGGTCAGAAAATGTGTCACCTTATATGCTTCATTATTCCACATGATCATGGCCGATATTTTTCTCATTTGTCAGAGGTTGCATCAAGTAGCTATTTATTCTTGACAGTAGGTTAGTCTTTATTTAAAGTCTTGTTTATTAGCATATGGTTATTTATTTTTTGTATCCCTCAGAAATTTCAGGAAGCTCCTGATCTTACCGGTTTCCCATCTGTTCAGTCGACACCAGAAGCTCTGCTCTCCTTTACTTCATCTTTGTTCTCGAGATGGCTCAGTTTGGATTGTGCTTTTGGAAAGGATCACTGCATCTTCCCCATGCCAAGTCAAGACGATCTGGAATTAGAGGAGATGGAGAATATAGAAAATAATGAACAGGTGGAAGAGCAACAGCCTATAATAGAAGGAGAGACAGGTAAAAGACAGCTTGAGCATGGTCCACCCAGTGGATATACTAAGTTATATGTCCCAGGGTTCTCTCTGTGGATCTTATCTTTTCTGTGGATAGCAACATGTGCAGGTCTGATTTGATGATGGAGAAAGTCAAGGAGACTAGTTTTAAATATTACACAAAGCATGGCCAAAAGGATTGAAGTCTAGCCTTTGCAAAGACAATTTCATGTTGCCTCTACTTTGTTAATATGAGTTTTAAAAGGATGAGTTTTTTCTGGATTAAGTGGTTGTTGATTAAGACATTTCTTCTTTTAAGCACAACTGTGTACAAACCCATGTGTGATGTCAGCGTCATTTCTTTGCACTGATTGTTTGTATCATTTATCAGATGTTTCTGTTGTCTTGTATGGTGAATTATGTGTCATCCGTCATAGCTCAGATGAAACCTGAATATTTTAACATTGAATGTAGTATTTAAAAAGTAAAGAAAACATGAAGCCAAAAGACTTTTCTCTGCATATCGCTTGACATTCAAGAAGAAACCACTAAACTCAAATACTACAGTAAATGCAATAAGCCATATTAATTTAGACTGTATTACAGTTTATCAGCAATAGGAACTACAGCATCTGTGTTGGTCTAAGTATGCTACTTCATTAAAAAAGGCAGTTTCAAAATGGTTATATATGTCATGTTTACATTTATTGATATGTTGCCTTGGAGACTTTCCATAAAGCTTGTCAATACAACCACAACCAATGTTTTACTCCGATCAATTTAATATCTAGTCTGTTTTTGTGTAAATATTTTCATTTGTATACTTTTATATATAAATAAAAACTTAAAAGTGTATTAAATGTTTGCATAAATTGTCTTAAAGATTTAATTTTTTTTAATTGTTTTAAAAATGTTAATAAACTAGGGAATGCAATTTAAATGCTATTCCTTTCCCTATTGTATGAAAATTACAAAGTTAATACATTTTTTTTGACAGTACAGAGGCTGTTTGTACTCTTGTTTGTCAGAATGTGTATATGAGGACTTTCTCTAGTATCAGCTGGCTGGAGGGACGTGCAGATGGTGGCACAAACAACAGCAAACCACAGAGATCTTTTGTTCACACACTTTTGATGTCCCACCACACTAGACGCCGGGTCCCACTTGTCTGAAATGCAACAACAACTACACACATTAAAACACATTAGCCGGCCACATAAAAATGTGCCTTTTATCTACATACATATTGTTGTAATCAAAGATTTATTCAGACACGTGTATTCACACCATACATAGGCCTACAGGTAGGTACATACTATGATTAAAACTCAGAAAATAATTTTAATAACGTTCATTTTAATAACGTTTCTGTTACATTTCAGAAATGCTTTTGTTTGAAACAGCACAGTTAAACATGCATGCAACTCACAGATGCTTAAGTGTTTTAATAAGATGATTTAAACACTGACTCAAACCATCTTGTGCAACTTCAACTTTCATGAGCAATCTTTTACATTTAGACATTAAGACAAAATCTGGCTTTAGTGCAGGAGAAATTTCTGGAAAAGATTTCTGACACCAATTTCCGCTAGCTTGAGGATTTGGGTGCTGTCCAACTCTGTACAGCGTGGATTTTAACCCACGTGACGCGCAGCGGAAACTGTGCGCTCTCAAAATGTCCGCGGCCGACAAGCGCACGTTGCCTTAAGAGGATGATGAGTTTGAAGAGATGGATGCTGGTGGTAGCGAGGAAGATGATATGGATGGAGATGGCCAGAATGTGGACTCAGAGGGTAAGGTTTATATCCCCGGTCTTCAGCCGCTTCAGCCGGGAGAAGAGCTCGAGATGGACCGCTCCGCTTACCGCATATATGACAAGTGCCAGACAGGTCAGTTTGCTGCAAAACGTGCCCGATCACTATTATTGTTGACTTATGTGTGAAACATCTGGTAACATCTGGCATATATAACATGGTTACCATTGGACACTGTTGGACATGTACCTCGTATTGTATGAAGTTCGTTGAGTGTCATGTGAATATCATGGCTTGTGAATATAGTAATTTGTCAGTACCATGATATATACCAAAGTAGTGCAATATACCATTGTACCGTGCTTTATAATACAGCAGTTGTAGTTGATTTACGTAATAGCTGTTGTCAACAGTTGTGTTTCTCTTTTGCAGGTGTGCCATGTCTGAGTTTTGATGTGGTGTATGATGATGAAGGAGAGGTCAGGGGTTCCTCTTTCTGTGTGCTGGTACCCAGGCAGACACTACATTAAGCAACAGGTGAACTGTTGGGAATGCTGTGAGAACTTGTTTTTTATAACCCAGTTGCAGTACATTCAGATAAACTTTGTGCTGTAATGTTGTGCAGATGTTTGAGGTGTTTGCCTTCCTGCAATAACTAATAGATGATTAAAATGTCTGCAAATACAGACTTATTGTCATGCGAATGCACAATCTTCATGGAACTGACAAAGAAAAAGTAGAGGATGAAAGCAGTGATGGAGAAAGTGATGAAGATGAGGAGTAGGAAGACAAGAAACCACAGCTGGAGCTCGCCATGATGCCACATTATGGTGCGATAAACAGACTTAGAGTAAGTGAAGTTGTAAATAATAAAAACATGTTTTCGTGATATATGGTAATTCATCCAGTCTTCAAAATCCATTAGTAAAGTCAGAATAGGTTTCTGTTAGCAGCATGTGTGGTAGTTTTGCTTATGCACCATTTGGCATTTTCCATACAATAGTGGAATAGTGTCTGAACTAAAATCAGTTGCTGGTTCAACTAAACAGGTTGTAACACAATTTAAAATACAAAAACCTTTTTAATTTTTTAATCAGGTCACCCAGTGAGGGGAACAGACATTAGCTGCTGTCTGGTCAGAGAAAGGGCAGGTAGAGATTTTTGACCTCCGACCTCAGCTGGAGGCAGTACACAGTTCTGCAGCGATGACAGCCTTCATCAAGCAGCAGAAGGAAGCCACACCTCTTTTCAGTTTTTCTGGTCAGATGACAGAAGGATTTGGGGGGACTTCCTGGAGGATTGACCAAATACCTTACAGCTCACACAGCAAGTCTGTTGAGGACCTACAGTGGTCACCTACTGAAGCCACAGTATGTCAATCAAAAGAAAAAATGCTATTAAAATACTTTTCCTTTAATTACCATAAGTGAATGTAATAAAGTAAATTACCTTTTTGCATTACTTTTACCTCCAGGTATTTGCATCCTGTTCGGTGGATCAGTCCATTCGCATTTGGGACATAAGGCACCACCCAATTCTATGCTTTCAGCCAATGAGGCTCATTCTTCATATGTCAATGTTATCAGCTGGAACCGAACTGAACCTTTCCTTTTGTCAGGAGGAGATGATGGCATCCTGAAAATTTTGGATTTAAGACAGTTCCAGGTGAGTCTGAGCAAGAGAAAACAAATATTGATGTTTTTCAATTAAAACATCACCAAAGTTGTCACAACATAACAACAACTTTGTCACCCTCTCTAATGCCACAATTTTTCATGTTGATAGTGCTCCTTATATTTTCCCTCTTTTTTCTATGTCAGTCTGGACGTCCGGTGGCCAGTTTTAAGCAGCACAGTGCACCCATGACCTCAGTGGAGTGGAGCCCTGTTGACTCCAGTGTGTTTGCTGCCTCTGGAGCTGATGATGTCATCAGCCAGTGGGACTTATCAGTGGAGTCATGTGACATGGGAGCACAGGCAGAGGGCTTGAAACAACTACCACCACAGCTGCTGTTCCTTCACCAGGGGCAGGAGAAGTGAAGGAACTCCACTGGCACCCACAGATTCCTGGAGTTCTCATTTCCACAGCATTGTCAGGATTCAATATCTTCAGAACTATTTCTGTGTAACTGTGAGAGAGACTGGACAGCCGTTTGTTTCATACGAACAGAAAATATGCATGCATATATTTTTATATGTACATAGGTAGATGAATGGAGTGTTTAGGTAAGCATGAGGTACGCATATATTCATTTTTTACTCCCCAGTCATATTTTACTGCCTTTCTTCTGGAAGTGATTTATGAGGCAGAAATATGCGTTGGATTCCATGTTTGTACCTGGTACAGCTGGTACAGCTGGTACAAATCTATTATCTGCATGTCTGTTTTTGTATTAGTTTTTTTAGTTTTAAAACCTTAAAACTCAGGAGAACACCTTTCCTAGAATTCTTTTTCAGTAAACCAATCTAATACACATCTAATATACTAAATGATTGATGTCATCAATACTAAATGATTACAGGGCAAATAATGAACACAGAGCAAGATTTTTTCTTCAGCTCTACATTACAGGTTTGCCGTTTAATCTGTCGTTAAATTATTTTTCATGTTTGCCAATTTTATAATTTATGTTTTATCTTGGACAAACTATTTTTGTTTGTTTTGAGGGGACAAATTTAAAAATGACTTGATTCAATTCAGTTTTATTTATATAGCACTTTTTACAATGTTACATTGCTTCAAAGCAGCTATACACAAAAAATACTAAGATAAATTAAGAAATTAATAAACAGATTGGAAAAAATAAAAATTCTACACAATATATGGTATTATTGCAAATATTTTGTGCAATTCTTATTGGACAAGAATATGAAGG
>JAZGTK010000539.1:31413-64513 GCA_036877625.1 Ambastaia sidthimunki
TTATATTTTCTGTGGACAGCAACATGTGCAGGTCAGATTTGATGAGGGAGAAAGTTAAGGAGAGCAGTTTTAGGTATCATACAAAGCATGGCTAAAAAGACTGAAGCCTAGGCTCTACAAAGACTTACTATGTTGCCTCGACTTTGTCTGTTAATATATGTTTTAAATGAATGAGTTCTTTCTTAAGTGGTTGTTGATTAGGGCAGTTTTTTTGCACTGATTGTTTTTATCATTTATCAAATGTTTCTATCGTCTTGTACAGTGAATTATGTGTTATCCATGATAGCTCAGCTGAAACCTCAATATTTTTAACATTAAATGTAGTATTTAAAAATCAAATACATGAAGCTAAAAGATGTTTTCTCTGCATATCGCTTGGCATTCAAAAGTCTCAACACTAAAATATTATAATAAATGCAATAAGCCATATTAATTAAGACTGTACCACAATTTATGCGCAATAGGAACTATACCATCTGTGTTGTCCTAAGTATGCTACTCTATAAAGAAAAAGATGTTTTCATGGTTACGGTTAAATGGTTATTATGTGTCATGTTTACATTTATTGAGATGTTGCCTTGGAGACTGTCATTGAAGCTTGTCAATACAACCACAACCAATGTTTTACTTGGACGAATTTAATATCTGTTTTGTGTAGATACTTTTGTTTGTATACATTTATATATGTAAATAAAAACTCTTATAAGTGTAGTAAATGGATCTACATGGATTGACTTCAAAAATGACTTGGAAATGAAAAATTATTCTCTCTCTCTGTTATACCAGAATAACATAGTTAATACAATTGTTACTGAAAGTACAGAGGCTGTTTGTACTGTTGTTTGCCAGAATGTGTATTTGAGGACTTTCTCTATCATCAGCTGGATGGAGGGCTTTGCAGATGATGGCACAAACAACAGCAACCACAGAGAGCTTTTGTTCACACACTTTTAAAGTCTCATTACACTAGACTAGGGTTTTGCTCATCTGAAATGCAGCAAGTACACACATTAAAACACATAGCCAGCCACATAAAAATTACATGCATAAAACTGTGTCCTTTAACTACATACAGATTGATGCAATCAAAGATTAATCCAGGCACTCATGTATGTATGTACCATGGTGTACCACCATACATACAGGTACGTACTATGTTTAAAACTACAGAAACAATTTTAATAACCTTATGAGCTCTGCCTACATTTCGTTGGTTACAAGCAAATGGTTTTGCTTGGAACAGCATAATAAAGCATGCATGCAACAACAATAAATATTACGTGTTGAATAAAAAAGTCAATTTGTGCAACTTCGGGAGAACGGGCCTCCTAAGCAATTTTCCCTTTAATTTTTTACATTTAGTGTTTTTTATCTGGCTTTAGTGCAGGAGAAATTACTGGAAAAGATTACTGTGACTCCAATTCCCGCTAGTTGGTGGATTTGGGTGTCGCCCAACTATGTACAGTTTTAAACCACGTGACGCGGAGCGGAAACTCTGCGCTCTCAAAATGTCCGCGGCCGATGAGCACACGTTGCCTCAAGAGAATGATGAGTTTGAGGAGATGGAGGCGAGTGGTAGCGAGGAAGATGATATGGAGGGAGATGGCCAGAACGGGGACTCGGAGAATAAGGTTTATATCCCCGGTCTTCAGCCGCTTCAGCCAGGAGAAGAGCTCGAGATGGACCGCTCCGCTTACCGCATGTATCACGAGTGCCAAACAGGTCAGTCTGCTGCAGAACATGCCCGATCACCTTAAACATAAGTAGTGATAACATCGATTGTTAGCTTGTGTATGCAGGTGGGCAACATCTGGTATGTTGTCACGAACAAACAAGTACCAGGAAAATATTACCATGTTTTTGGGTTGGTTATACTATTACCGTTACCGTGGTAATACCATGAACATTGGATCATGGTTGGACATGTACCGGGTGTAACTTCAAGTGTCATAACAAGTGAATAGTCTGTTCCATAGTGTGTGTGTGTGTGTGTGTGTGTGTGTGTGTGTGTGTGTGTGTGTGTGTGTGTGTGTGTATGTATATATATATATATGCACACACACACACATATATACATACATACAAATATTAAAGAACTGTAATATTACTTTCTACTATCATTGTACTGTTCCTATATAATGCTGCAATTGTAGTTGAATTATGTATTAGCGTTTGCCAACAGTCTTTGTCTCCTGCAGGTGCCCCATGTCTGAGTTTTGATGTGGTGCGTGATGGTGAAGGAGAGGGCAGGGAACAGTTTCCTCTTTCTATGGTGCTGTGTGCCGGTACTCAAGCAGACACTGCATTAAGCAACAGGTACTGCTGATCACTTGCATACAGTAATGTTCTGAAGGTGTTTGTGGTGTTTGCCTTCCCACAAGAACCAACAGATGATTATGTTGTCTCTGTATATAGACTTATTGTCATGCGGATGCACAATCTTCATGGAATTGACAAAGAAAAAGAAGAGGATGAAAGCAGTGATGGAGAAAGTGATGAAGACGAGGAAGAGGAAGACAAGAAACCACAACTGGAGCTCGCCATGATGCCACATTATGGTGGGATAAACAGACTCAGAGTAAGTGAAGTTGTACATATATATTTTGTGGAATAGTGCCTGAACTAAAATCAGTTGCTAGATGAACTAAACGGGTTCTAATACAAAATCCTTTTAATTTTTGATCAGGTCACCCAACGTGGGGAACAGACATTAGCTGCTGTTTGGTCAGAGAAAGGGCAGGTAGAGATTTTTGACCTCCGACCTCAGCTGGAGGCAGTTCACAGTTCCGCAGCAATGACAGCCTTCATCAAGCAGCAGAAGGAAGCCACACCTCTTTTCAGTTTTTCTGGTCACATGACAGAAGGATTTGCTATAGATTGGTCACCCAAGGTACCAGGTGAGTGATATGGATTGTGATTCTGTCCGACTTATTAAACTTTAAGTAAACAGACAGAATGGTTTCTAAACCTTGGGAGAACTAATCAGGCCACTAAATGTATTAATTTAATATATTTATTAAATTAAACAATGCAAATCATAATATGTATCATTGTGTCTTTGTCAAATCGTTTAATTTAACCTACGTTAGGGCGACTGGTGAGCGGCGATTGCAAAAAGAACATTCATGTCTGGGAACCACAGGAGGGAGGAACTTCCTGGAAGATTGACCAAAAACCTTTCAGCTCACACAGCAAGTCCATTGAGGATGTACAATGGTCACCTAATGAAGCCACAGTATGTCAGTCAAAAAAATATCATATTAAAATACTACCCTGTATTAACATAAATTTGTGTAATGAGTAAATACACCACCTGCTTTACTTTACCCCCAGGTGTTTGCATCCTGTTCAGTGGATCAGTCCATTCGCATTTGGGACATAAGGGCACCACCCAATTCTATGCTATCAGCCAATGAAGCTCATTCTTCAGACATTAATGTAATTAGTTGGAACCGTACTGAACCTTTCATTTTGTCTGGAGGGGATGATGGCATTCTGAAAGTTTGGGATTTAAGACAATTTCAGGTGAGCCTGAGCAAGAGAAAACCAACCTTGATATTATTTTTTAAATAAAGCATTATCGAACCTATTTTAAACCCAGCAGTTAGGTTTTGTTGTTTTTTCAAGTTAATGCTAATTTAAGTCAAATTTCCCAAAAGCAACGGGAGCTTTTGTGTCACTCGGTATAACACTTAAACTTGGTGTGGTCATGCTTAATTTAACTCTTTAAACAGTGTCATTATTCTGTTAATAGATTGTTAATAGAAATTAAGTCCCAACTTCCAATACTACATAACTTCTCTGTCACCCTTTGTATTGGCACAATTTATTTCAGCTGATTTATATTCTTTCTCTCTTTTTTGTCTCAGTCTGAACGTCCAGTGGCCAGTTTTAAACAGCACAGTGCGCCTGTGACCTCTGTGGAGTGGAGCCCTGTCGACTCCAGTGTGTTTGCTGCCTCTGCCGCTGATGATGTCATCAGCCAGTGGGACCTGTCAGTGGAGTCATGTGACATGGGAGGACAGGCAGAGGGCTTAAAGCAACTGCCACCACAGCTGCTATTCCTTCACCAGGGGCAGAAGGAAGTGAAGGAACTCCACTGGCACCCACAGATTCCTGGAGCTCTTATTTCCACAGCGTTGTCAGGATTTAACATCTTCAGAACTATTTCTGTGTAACTGTTTATGTGAGGGAGAGTGAACGGTCATTTCTGTTTTAAACAAACATAAAATGTGCATGCATATAATTTTAAATGCACATAAGGTGGATGAATAGAATGTGTAGATATGCACGACTTATGTATATATTCATTTCTCACTGCCCAAACGTATTTCATTACCTTTTTTCTGGAAGTTATTTCTTGAGGCAGAAATCTTGTTTGCCCTGAATGCCATATTTGTACCTCGTACAGTTCAGTAAAGCTGTTTTGTATTATCTGTATGTCTGTTTGTTTATTAGTTTTAAATTAATACCCTGGGGAACACCTTTACTAGAGTTCTATTTCAGTAAACCAATCTAATAAACCTATATTGGTTTTTAAATGCAGGCAAATAAAAACATAATAGAACAAGTTTATTTTCGTAACTCTAAAGCTGCTCAAGGCATATTGCAGGCTTGCAGTTTATTCTCAAACTGTCATAACCCTCTCACTATTATCAGAAAATATTTCTTAATGTTTGCATCGAATTTTAAAATTCTGATTTTTTTAACTGTGAAAATTACTGAACATGGTAATTTGTCTGTTAAAAATTTACTAGCTAGATAAAATTATTATAATTTATCTTCTTAGTTTTACCTTTTTATGTAAAATGTTTTGCACTAAAAAATGTTCAGAATTTAGATAATAGCTCCTCATGTATTAAAACTCCTTATCTAATGGATTGTGAATCATGCTAAAAAGAGTACATTGTAATATTTCGGAATATAGCAGAATGGTGCCTTTTGAAATGAAATGCTTTTACTTCATATTACGTGCATTACAGAAATACAAAATACCACAATTGTTTTTATAAACTTTAATTTCATGTTTGGTCTAGCTCAATCTATAATCTTTCGATATGTACAGAGATTTTTAAGTCAATTTGAAAGAATCACTGATTGTCTGTGGTTATATATTGTTTACCTTTCAAGTAAAAGCAAATATAATAGCAAGATTAAGACAACTGCTTTTAAAAATGAGCCCAATCTATTAAAGCTTTTCATGATTCCCTTTATTAATCTGGTCGAGAGCTAGACATTTATAAGCCAACCAGAATATGTGTGTTGGTTTTCATTCACAGTTTCAATTTCTGCACTTAATTAGTTTACTAATTTTGTTGCATGTAACTATGGTGTGTATTTTATTTTAAACTTTTTAAATGGGCACATCTCCAAAACAATAAGATGATTGCCCTACTAATAAAATGTGTGTTAATGAAAACTCCCAAAAGATAATTCCAGCATCTGTGAATGCATAAGCAATCTTACACCTGCAAAAGAAGAAAGGTTTCAACATTGGCTTTTAGCCACCATTTAAGACACTATACAAATACAGGTGCTATATGGGACAACTTCATGTAAGGCACTGTACATAAACATAATATAAAAATGTGTAACTTTTATCTTTGGATTTAAAAGCATACAGATGTTGTTTTAAGTATCAAATTTACATAATAATTTTCTCTTAAGGGAAAATTAACACAAAAAAAAAATTAATGACCAAAACTTTGTGTCTAATTAAATTCTCTATGGAATGTCAATGTCCCCTTCCCTTCATACCACCATCTTCTGACTAGCCACTGCAAGAAGCAAATCACAGTTCATGGCTGTGGCATAAACTAAAGGTTACTGGCTATTAAAAAAGCGGCAAGCCCCAACTTTCTGTTTCAATATGAAATATGTTAACACAGGAATAACCAACTGTGCTCGTCAAGCGATTTCATTGGGTTTTTAACATGCAGAAATTCATTCTCCACTGAAATTATAGTTGTGTCCAGTTACTTGTAAAGTCCTATAGCAGAGCTAAGAATTGAAAATATTGATTTGTAAATGTTCTGTTTCATATAGCTAAAACCTTAAAGGAAAAAATCTGTTCTTGAGTCTGTCACACTGACATCACACTGTTCCATTAGAAACTTTCAAAATGTTGTAGTTATATAATCCAAAGACAAAAGTGTGACATAGTCTTTCTTTCACAGAAGATCCAAAAACAACAAAACTAAAACTTTGTGTAAGTGTGGAAAACGTAATCAAACTAGTCCAGTTATCCCCTCATATAGGTTTTATAAGAATTCTTTTGTCTAGGAATTATGATACCACAAGGATTCACTTCATGCTATGACTCATCAATAATGCCATACATCCAATGATATTTCTTTATATCAATGATATTTCTTTAACTCCACAGGTCGCTCACAATGTCATTTTATAGGCCAATCTCATCATCAAACTCATCCTCAAACTGGTATCCTTGTTCTCCATTGGCATTTTCCTCCTCTGAATCTGTTTCTGGAAAATGCTGGTCTTCTCTCCTTCTGTCCAATGGTGAAACTCCCTCATATTCTGAGCTCACTGATGAAGAGGAGCTTGGAGTGTTGTCCACCAGTTCTTGTTGTCCTCGGCCTTCGTCTGGACTGGCAAGACCCCTGCTGACTTCCTGCATCCCTTTGGTTGGTCTCAAGCACATTTCTTCATCACCTTCGACATTCAGCCCTTCAGCTACATCCTGTCGACCAATAATCTCATCTCGTTTGTCACTGAATCGCACTTTCGGCCTGAGCCCCTTTGATCTAACACCGTTCATCTCATTTAGTTGCTCATCTCTTTGGTTCACCTCTTTGGTCATAATTTCCATTCTCTTCCTTTCATTCAACTCATTTGCAGCGTTCTGTGGTGACATCATCACATTCATTGTGTTCTTGCTGGGACAAAACATCTCTTCATTGTCTCTGCCCCCTGTCCAATCAGAACCCATCGTCAGTCCATCCATCACTCCCAGTACATCTCCTAAAATGGATGGCCCTAAATCCAAATCAAGATCAAAGGAGGACACCGAATCTGAATGGTGGAGCTCACTTGGATAGGTGTCTTCCGCATATCCACTCTCAGTATCATGGTTGACCTGAATGTCTGTAGTCTCTACAGTAGGTGTTGTCACTGGTGGATCAGAGCTGGGATTAGGATTAGAAGGGCCATGGCTGGACAAGAAGGACGTGTCACCAAAAGCATCTCCACCACGACCAATGTGCATGGTGTGACGGAAATCACCCAGCGGAGCGGAGATCATGGTGGGGTCCAGCCGATGGGTTCGAGATGATTTGTGAAGAGGCATGGTAGAGGCACTGAGAAAATAAATTGTAAAGTCAGATGCAGAAAAATCGGTATATGTTTAATAAATTATTATCTATTAATAAATGTAATAGGTCATTTAAAATGCATTCTTTAATGTTCCACTTTCCTCATGAAAATGATTTCTCAGTAAAAAAGTTATATTAAACTGAGAGTAGCACAACTGAACGGTGCAGCTGGGATGGGCTCAATGTCTCACGTTAATAAAAGCGGTTTAATTTACAGATGACCAGGTATGATTCAAATCTGAACATTACTTACGCATATGGCTCTCCAAGAGTTTAGATTGCGTAAGTGTTGTGAAAAAGAGATGACAGACGCCAGCGCCAAGCTCAGACATGTATGTGAAGAGCGTGCTTAAACATTCTTCCCTGAGGCTCGAGCGAGGTCTCAGGTACAACATAAACGTGTCCCCTTGTCACATCTTTATCTTTAATTGTTTTACTAATGGTTTATTGATTGTGTAGTTAGCTTTAATAACTAGCTTTACTAGAAAAAGTGCGGCTTTAATTTCCATTATCTGGAGCAAAGGGTAAAGTTCAGGAATCGAGGATCAGTAATTTCTCATAGCTACTGTCATATTTATTATTTTCGGTGAATATAATTTTTTATAATACCTCGTTTTGTTTATTTCCTTTATACAAGTTATTCTAATAATCATTACTTAATCTAATAAAGCTACTTTATTCGTAGTAATCAGCAATATCGCTATTTTTGTGACTTGCCCTAACCAAACAACTGCAACAGCTGGAAAGACAATCAAGTCTGCGCCATCACAAGTTTAAACACATTTAAAATCGTGGAGTTAAATATAACTCAAAACATAATTTTAAAACTTTTCTACGCATTAGGGTCGAAAACTAAAGGGTAAATTTAATTGCAGCCAAAATCTTACCAGTGGTAATCTTAAGCAGAAGACCTGCTTTTTGTCCAGAAATGCTTTGTCCTTTCAAGCTGTAACAGAAGAAAAACATTGGTGTCAGATGGTTTAGCGAAGCATGAAAAACTGATAAACTGGTTAGTAACTGCAAAAGTTGCGCGCCCCACTAAATTTTTTCAGAACTATCGAATAGGTTTCTTTCAAAACGAGGGAAAAACTTACTTCGATCGGTGTATGCTTTTCAATGAGCGTATTCCTATTTGCTCCACTTTTAACCAAATGTTTCTTTAAATGCCTCCCCGTTCGCTCTTTTACTGACTTTTCTAGCGTCGTGCTCTCTCCGATATTTTTTTCCTTTAGGGATGGGCAAGGAAGTGACGTGACTTTAATATGGAGCGCTCTGGTTCCAGCTGCGTTAGTGAGTGACACAACTAATGCAACTGTTGTCAGACGTTCTCCCTTAAGAATAGTTTAGACTGTCTGCTACTTTTTAGTAAACTTTTTTTTTCTCAAGTTATGGACGTTTTCAATTCTCCGTAATGTGCAGGAGAATGATCTGAAACGTTGGGAAACACATAAAGGCATAATTTTTATAATAATAAAAGAAATGAAAATAGAATAATTTAAGAAGTTGAAGACATTTTTATAAAATAACAGTTATAATTGTAACGCTTAATGTATGTAGAACAGTTTGCACTGTTTGCAACATACTGAAGGCAACATTCTTTACATTTGTTGTCATGGATGCAATAACCTAAACAATTATTGAAAACACTTTCTGGAATCCTGTCTTTCAGCATTTCAAGCACTGTTTCTTAAAGCAGAACCTGTCTGAATAGTCAGCTATATACCCCTATTATGTTGTTTTGTATCTCCTCAAATATACTTTCACCATAGATGTTATAATAAAAGTGGAAAGGCCATTATTTGAAAAAATTAAGAATGAAAATAAAGAAAATAAAGAAGTCTCAGTTCTTTCAGTAACACATTTGATTTAGAACATAAGGATCTTAAATGTAATTATTGTCTAGAGGCTAGAACAGATGGATGACCAATCTTTACACTTTTAGGTCCTGGTGTCCTACATTTCCTGGCTAGGAAGAGAATTCAAGGATGCTGCCGCTGAGCCACGAATCACATCACTTCCTCTTTTTTAGCACAATGCTGCCTGACTGGAAACCATCATCACTACAGTTACCAAACACAATGATGAAAGGCTGGAATGTTGCCAGTGTATATTACACATAATACTCACATTTCTCAAGGAGTGGTTTAATAGATTACCTGAATCAAATTCAAAATGGATTTACTGTCTTTACTGTTAAATAGTTTTAAAAGTAGTTAGTGGATTTGTTTTCTCCCCTCTTAATTACTGGCTAAGGGGGATGTCCAGGGCCTTTAGTGTTGTGCTGAGTGTAAAAAGTTGTGTAGAAAAACGTGTGTAGCCAAAAGGTGTATTGAAGTAAACATAAAATGTATTGTGTAACAAATCTGATTCTGTGTCTTTAATACAAGCATACATAAAACAAGCTATCTATACAGTACAAGGCGGTCCAGTCAGAACAAAGTTTCCTTAACGTGAGACCTTCGATGTATGTGTTATGCGTTATATATAAAATAAACACAAAAATGTGTACGTCATTTATGTAAATGTTGCCATCCAGTGGTGTGCTTTGGCTATAAGGTTTTCCTAAAATCTATTATTTTTAAATTAAATTAGAATGAATATGATAAAATAAATAAAAATTTCTTTAAAATAAAGTTTTACATGTTTTGCCTGGTAGTATTTAATAAGCAACATTCACAACATATAATATTTTACAATAGCCTTATTATACTTTTATTTTGAAAAATCTGCAAAGCATTGCCAGTACGTCTGTATCTGTTTAGTGTAGTGTTTGCTGCCTGTGTGCTGGAGGATGTCTGACAGCGCAGAATCTCCTACAGAAAATCCAAAAGATGAACAACACACTGTCAGTGATCATACTGGATCATCGGACGAAAAGAAAAAGAGTATGCTTTTTGATTAATATACAATAGAAGAGAACCAGTTTTAAATGTGTTTCTAAACGCAGCTGCAGTATGTTGTCGGGTCATCATATAGATACTTCCGCGATTTCACAATGATTGACAGCTCTGCGAGCAAATGAAGTTGCAGTTGCATTGTGCACAGCCAATGGCAGACAGGCATGTGCTTTTCTAGCATGCAGTGTTTATAAACGTATTGGCAGTTGTAGCACTGATTTAACAAGTTAATACTATTTAGAAAATTATTATTTTTCCTGTTTTATTTCATCTAAAGGTGTAAATCATTCTGGTGTATCAGCATTTGTTCATGCGTTGGCGTTTAGTCTGACATTGCTCAAAACCACAGCTAGCCACACGGCTAACTGTCAAGACATGTTTACAAGATTATAGAAAGTTCACAATTACAGTAGGTATAGATTACAGTAGGATTGATTGTTGTTGTGCTATGAGCTGTAATATTTTGCAGCCTATCTTTTCATTTTTATAGAAGAAGACAGGGTCAGGATTGGAGAGATATGTATATTTGGAGAGATATGTATTTATAGTAATAATACAGATTCTTTTATCGATAATTCCCATTTATGTTCATGTTAAGACTATCCATAAGACGATCCGTTTTTCAAGCAACTGGTGTCATTCAGTGGGAACAATGTCTTACTGAATTAATTAGTTAGTTTCAAAACACCTAATGATATTTTTCTCTAAATTGTCATTGCTCGTTTTTTGTAATGTGAATTATATTTTTTATTAAAAACAAGTTCTTAAGAATACTGTCCAGAAAGACTTGATGTAAATGTTTAAGAATTGTTCTGTCTTATTTTGAACAGTTGATATACTGTTAAAGGCGGTCGGTGACACGCCCATCATGAAGACGAAGAAATGGTCCGTGGAGAGAGGGAGAACAGTACAATCACTCGCTCAGTTCATCTCACGCTTCCTCAAACTGGAGCCTAGTGAACAACTGGTACATCATTCACCTCACCATGGCCATCTTGTTTCCCTAAAGAGCAGTGGATAAGAATAGAGTCTAAAATGTCATAAATATTTAGCAGATCTACATGCATGTACCATATGAACCCATGTAGTCAAGTTAAATATCTGTCATCCATGTCCTGATATACTTGTTAGTCTAAAAGTATGATCACTTATTTAATCTAACAGCAAAAGGAATATGACAGATGAGTGACATTTTTCTCATTGCAATTCTGGGCATGTTTTTTACACTCTTTACCTTTCTTATCTTCCATCAGTTCATTTATGTCAATCAGTCTTTTGCTCCATCACCAGACCAAGAAGTGGGTGTGCTTTTTGAGGTATGCTTTTTAAGTTTTTGCTTTTTTCCCAAATGCCAAATCTGCCTGTTATTTCAGACAGTAAGTAAACCTAAAGTTACTTTTGTATGAACTTTCTTTTCCTTCTTTTACAGTGTTTTGGAAGTGATGGGAAACTAGTTCTCCATTATTGCAAGTCCCAGGCTTGGGGATGATTTTGCAGTGCTTTCAGTCTCTCTCTGCCTCTTTATCAATCTCTTACTGTTTTCTCATTTATTCTCATACACCCCACACATACAGTATCAAAACAGAAACTCATCCTCAATGTTTTTATAATTTTGTAATGTTTCATGTGTTATTTTTTGTAAATAATAAAGTGTAAATAACATTGTTAAACATTTTGTCATCTTAATGGATTTTTGAAGCAATTGGGGAAGTGGGTGGAAGTCGTACTATCACCTTTAGCAACAAATTCACATGGATATTTTAATGTTTGGAACTCATTATATAATAATGTACCAAGAGAGAAACATTGTGTGATTCTCTGTTGCACACAGTAGATTACTTTTTACCGTGGGGGTGGGTACAGGAGATGTACAAGAGTGTGAAGAACAGGTGGGATAGAGAGATGTGAAAGAAAAAAGGATAGAAAGATGGAGACCGGGCTAACAGATGGACTGAAGAGGGATTATGAGTGCTGGGGTTAGACTGTAACACCAATTGCCAAGTAAAGGCAGAAAAAGGAGGAGATTGGTGCAGGATTGTACCAAAAAAGGGGAAAACCTGAAATACGAACATAAGGACAAAGAGACGCTGCATGTTCCACCAAACAGGCAAGAATATAAAGATTACAGAAAAGGGATAAAAATGTATGGATTGAAGTAGAAAGAATGAACGAAGTGACGATGAGCATGATTGATTGATGAGCAAGAGGATTGAAGGACTCAGGTAAAATTAAACTTTATTTTTTTAAATTAAAATTTCTTATAAATTATCACTTATTTTAATTTGTTGAATAGATTAGATGATGAACTGAAAATCTCAATGCTGTAGTAATTCATGTATCATACCAGCAACATTATGAAGCATGTTTTGGAAAACACATCTGGTACAATTATTTTCTTAAGCAATATCTCTTTTATAGTTCATAAAGCTAAATCTCTTAAATCTCTCACAAACATGTAAATGTAATTTTAGATTCTGTGTGCAAATAGCAAATAACAAAATAAGTACCGTTTTAAAATCAGGTATCCAATGTAACATATTGCCCAAGATCATTTATAGATCAAAGAACAAAGCAGATAAACTATTTGCAGATTTTATTATGGATTTATATTGAGGATAAACACAGACACAGTACTTAGCCATAGGTTGTTTTTAGCTTCTTTAATATTTCCTTTATATCAGGAATCCTTAAAAGAGTTAAAAAACAAAAAACACAGGCACACCTACAAAGCCCAAACAGATTAAAACAGATTATTAGAGGATTACAAGTAAAGTTAGATTTAATGCAAGAGCTTAACTAATAGTTTCATCACGTAACTTTAAACGTAATCCTTTGAATTCCCTCTCTCTCCTTTTCTCGTTTTTAATCCCATTCATTGGTATATGGGATGATGCATTAGGGGAAAATCAGTATGATGGAACAGCTCTATAAAATGTATTCACCATTACATAAATGTATTTGATTGGTGTAAAACTGGTACAAAAATCTCATTATCACAGAATTATCAAGGATTCTTTATTTTGTATAATTTAAGTTTTGTCACTTCAGTACCCCTAGCCTATGACATTTAAATCTAGCTAACAAAGCAGTAATATCTACTACTCAAGTATTACAAATATTTTTTTAAAAGGAAGTGTTTATGTTCGGTCAGTGTAATCTGTCTTTCAGAATGCCCCCAAAAGCTTTTCTGTTTTCTAAGTTGCTTTGGGTAGAAAACGTGCCAAGGACATAGTTTAAATGTACACTATAAGCCTGTGACATATGTCCTTTTTCCTCTCCTACAAAAGTTCCTTCCTCATATGACCCTCTCTTTTAGTAATCCACATCTTCATTTACCCTGCCATCTGCCACAGGAACCTTTATTACTCAATTCTGCTTTAGATAATAATCTCAGTTTCATTCTTATCCCATGAGATTCTTTGTGTTTGCTCATTTATGTCCCTAAACTCTGTCCCGCTCTCACCTTTAAGCTGACATTCAACATTTCTTCTTCTCTGCTCTTCATCTGGTTAGCATGTTGGACCACATGTCCAGACGTTCTCGCTCCCTGCTTTCTCTTTTGCTGACCTCTCTCGCCCTGGCTTTATCTGTGCTGGCTTTCTGCACATCATACTGGTGTGAGGGAACACACAAGGTGGTCAAGCCTCTCTGTCTCTCACCTGTTAAGATGAAGAACTGCGGTCAGAACAACAGTGAGCCTTACGTCACAGGTATGATAGATATCAACCATTTCTTCTGCTACGTCTGTGACTTTAAGGGTTGGGAGTAAGATCTTGTCTTTTGCTTAATGTAGATTTAAATTATGTTAAATCCTGTTCTAAGTTATACTTTATTTCAATATATATATATGTATATATATATACATACATATATAGGCACACATACTTTTCACATCCATTCATGGATATTTGCATTAATAAGTTCATATTTAAAATACAGTATAACAAAATATATAATATCTAATAAAAAGTATTCAAAATCTAAAATAGGCAAATCCATTTTGTCCTGATCTGTTCTATGTCATCCATTCATTTAATTCACAGTTTAGACAAATCCATTGTCCTCTGTTCCTCTCAGATAGCCCCACCCCAGATCCAAGAGGTCCATCCAATAGAACAATGTCACCAAAGCGACGAGAGGAACTTGCTAAGATTCGGCAGAGGCAATTGGCCAACGCAGTCCACTACATCTGGGAAACGGGAGAAGACAAGTACACTTTCCGATATTTCCACACAGGATTTTGGGAGTCTTGTGAAAAGCATGCTGATGGTAAGAATAAAAAAGTGACATTAAAGAAAATTAATGGATACATTGGATTTCATTGGTATTGTGGTACATTCTACTTTACAGGAGAACGATGTCGAAGGTTTTTGGATCTTACTCCTGGAGAGACTCATGGTGAGAGTGCAGTGTGTGTGTGTGTACCTGTAGATCTCTTTTTGAGGCTGTGACCAGTATCACCAGTTAAAGAAAGTAAAGTGAGTACATGTTGGCCAGTTGTCACTTTTTCTGACACCCTTTAAAGGGCTGTTTGAGCTTGAGGTTTGAACTGGGTTAAGTAAGGATTAGGCAGTTAGTTTTGATGGTTAAGTTTAGGGTAAGGGTGATGTTAAACAGATCAATAAAATAAACATGGTTTGCATATTTATGTGTATACAAGCCTTTTTTTGTATGTACGCTCATGTACGTGTACTTTGTGCATGTGTACTTTCCTGCAGGTGTCCTGTGGTTGTCAATGATTGCTGAGTTCATGTACATCAGTTTGCTGGGAATAGGGTTTCTACTCATGTGGGTGGAGGTGCTGTGCTCTCATAAAGAAATGCATGCACTCAAAATCAACGCCTTCGCAGCCATATGCATTGTGCTCTCAGGTAAGAGATCTGGCTTTAGTTCTTTCTTTTGTTAATAGGTGAAGATATTTATATTTAGATAGTTTGGCAATTACTGTGTAAATATTGTTTTATGGGTCCCAGATAAAAATTGTTTTTAGTTTATAGCCACTAACCCCTGCGACTAACGGCTACAGTTAAACATAGGGGTCTTTTTTGTACCTCTGTATCTCAATTGCTTTAGCTTTGTGTTCTTGTAGCTCAGCTGGTAGTGCATTGCAATATTCTGGGAGCACAAATGCTGATACAATGCATACCTTAAATGCACTGAATGTTGCTTTGGATAAAAGTGCTGACAGATGTAAATGTACCCATATTGCAGTCCTCACTAATTACTGTTTAATGAACAGCTGTTGCTTAATTTCATGGAATTTTGTGGCATAACTTATGATGCTTACATGGTTGGCCATCCTTACCAAGATCAAAGATTAGATTTTATCAAAAGCTCATACCTTAATGATCCCCCTTGTCATATGGCCTGGAACAACGTACCCCACCCCCACCACCCTGCCTGACAGCAACGCTGATTCAATGTAAAAATAATGTTTTGAATCCAACGATCATGTTTTTCACACACTCTTATATAGAGATCAGCTAGTGTTCTCTTTATCTTGCTTTCAAAGCATTGTTTTGGTTACCAATCAGCACATTTGTTTTATAGTTACTATTTCCTCCTTTTGCTGTCTTTCAGGATTATTGGGGATGGTGGCTCATATGATGTACACCACTGTATTTCAGCTCACTGTGATTGTGGGGCCCAAAGACTGGAGACCTCAGACGTGGGACTATGGCTGGTCATTTGCGTAAGCGCACTCACCTGTTTCCTCAATATACTTTTATGTGTGATTTTATTTATGATAAAGACAATGTAGACTAGATAAGATTACCTAGTTGTCATTCGTTTCTCACCGTAACTAATGACAACTTTTTTAGTTTATCAGAAAGTTTATCAGAAAGTTTATCAGAAAGTTTTCATTGTTGTCATTTTAATTTTTGGCTGAACTTAAAGGCTATTTTAACTATAAAAAGAGGATCTGAGCCTGTGTTATGTCTACTATTGAAGATAGACCTAGATTTTTAAGTACTGTTGGTTGTTGTCTGTCAGGAAAAATAGTGTAAAAGATACCCTAAAAAGGCTGATGTGTTTACACAGTTTACTGATCCTAAATTCTTGTTCTCATCTTTCTTTTACATGGTTTCTATCCTGTCTTTTTTCCCTTGACTCCAAGGCTGGCATGGGTGTCTTTTAGCTGCTGCATGGCTGCTGCAGTTATGACCCTTAATTCTTACACCAAAACAGTCCTTGAGCTCCGTCACCGCCAGAGACTTCGATTGGAGGAGGCACGTGCCACAAGCCACGCCCCTTCATATGACGAGGTGGTTCCAGGGGGAGGGTTGTACTCTGTCAGCAGCCTATTACAATGCCCAGATGGGATGATAGACCCTATGTGGGCATCAGATGGGAGCATGGGAATGATGAGAGAACGGGATGTGCCCACATTGGTGCTGGTTGGTGGGTGTGGAACAGATACATGTGAGGACTGTGTGAGAGAGATGGATGAGTTGAAAGAAGCGCTGAAAAGAAAAGACTCTCCGTGTTAAAAGCAATGATGTGACATGATTTAATTTATTGAATAATAAGCTGTATTTACAACAAAGGCCTTGTGTGTTCGGTTTGCCTGAGTAAATGACTGATTGTTTTTGCAAATATTGTTTCAGATATGTTTATAATTTTTTGTGGTGTGTTTATACAGTCTGAAATTTAGTAAGGTTGAGAAGAGAGAAATATGAGAGAGATATGACAAAGATGTGGCAGGTGTGAGACAGGTGTCTCCCTCTGTGCGTAAATCCTCAATAAGTGGATTTTCTAGTGTAAGGATTCTGAGAAAGTCTCTTGAGTGGATTACACAAAGATAATGTCAGATCAAAAAGCCCCTGTTATTTTTCGTTCTGCAGTCTTATCTATTTTATTTTTGTTTTTTGATTATCTTTTGTTTGGTTTAGGATTGACAACCAAGTCACAGACATTCATGAATTTAAACCTAAAGCTTGAACAGTTGCTGACAATGAGAAAAGACATTATTTAAAGGTTGTAGTAAACTATTTACATAACCTGCTGCACTGTATAATGTTTCTCTTATCTATATAAAAATCATCTAGTAGCATATTGTGGGTACACATGAGAGTTTTTATATTCTTGTTCAAAGTTGATATCTTGATTTTTTTTGTGATACATATCAACAAAATGCAACAGGATGATTTTATGTATTTCAGACAGTACACAGCACATATTTAAATGGTCCTGAATTGAGAAATCAGAATTTCCTTCATTTCCTTCCTTTGGCATGTATAAGTTCATTATATAATAAAAAAAAACTATAAGTTTTACAACTTTAAACTTCTTCGTTAGTACTACATATTTTTTATTGAAACCAAGCTACCATCTCAGTACATCGTCACAGTGCAAGAAAAGACCGCCTCCACAGAAGATCGGGGTGTACTTCTACATCGCTGCTTCCTTAGCTCCGCCCACAGATTCGCACACGTATCAGATTCTACTAACTAGGCGATGTGTAAATACTAGAGAGACGCAAACGCAGGGTTAACCCAAGTAACCACACAACATAAATGCCTTCGAAGATTAAGGACATTAATCTTTGGATCAACACAGGATCAATACAATATTGGTCATAACATTAGCGTGGATGAATCCAAGTCGTAATCACCTGGTTGTGTTGAAGTTTTTTGTTGGCGTAAATGATTAGGAATCATGTACAAAATAAATATAAGTTTGTTTATGGATATGACTAAAATGTAGCAGCATGTTTGTTATCAAAATACATCATCCACTCTGCTGTATTTGTTCACCACTCCATTCAGCTGATACTGTAAAATAATACCCTAGGAATACATAATATTTATATGCACAATGATTTATATAGATTATAGTATTTACTCTAATATTATACTATAAACATATTGTGTATGTTACATTTATATTGTAAATGTTATGAAATAACATTTTTTTTTTTAATTGGGGTAAGATTTGTCGGTTTTGGCCATGGTAGGGTTTTTGTTTTACTCTTTGGTTGACAGTGATAACTTGGACTTTGTTCTGTTACCACCCCACACCCTCTCTCCAAAACTCCGCCCATCAAAAATGTCAACGGCCTGATTTCAGCAAACCTAAATGTGTAAAAGTAAATGAGGAAAATAAAGAAGAAATTCTGGTTTTCTGATTGGCTAACAACTGTGAGCTTCTCTCTGACCTTTATTCTGCTGTTTATAGAGCTGTAAAGAGCTGTCACAGTGAAATTTATCAGGACTGTTAGTTATGTCTGGCAGACATAACTATAATAACTATATACTATAATAACTATATACTTCCCATCACAAAATACACAGATGTTGCCATCATGGTTGATAAGGTTTGGTTGATAACTGCTCATTAGCATGTTAAATATAACAAAACAAGAGAAAAGATTATATATTCAAGAGATCAAATTGATGCTGATAGAGGAATGAAGAGAGAGGATATACAGAGAAGCTGAAGATTTTGCAAAGTCTTCTTTACGATGTTGGACAGACGATTATGTCAGTAATCCTAACTTGGACTGAGACAGTTAGGCCACAAATCAGTAAAGAGTGTTATGAAAAGCTTTCTGAAATCTTTAACAGACACATTTAAACTTACCCATACACAGAGTCACATTTACCTGTGTGCTCACAGCGGAGCAGTGTTTAACCCTGTCTGAACCAACTTTGTGCTTGGCACACACAGACATAATCCGGGATTATGGGTAAATATTTCCACACGAATGTTAAACCTCTGATGCTCTAGTAGACAGTTAGAGATTAATGTGCTGGCCATACTAGTGGTTGTCTTGCCTGTTTAACTTACCTAAACAATTATAGTACACACAAACAGGCACACGCGCACACACAATATTGTGAATTATATTAGACATTTCATTTTCAGTTTTATTTCACAGCACACAAATTATGTGGGGAAAAAAGTTCTGTGTAATACAAATGGCAAAAGTTATTGTATAATTCTGGTTGTCATTTTCTTTTATTAACATAGTCATCACTACAGTGGTCTGTACATACATACTGTATTGGTATGTAATATTCTTTTACATAAATGAAAACAGTAATTATTATATCTTCATATAGATATAATAATATAATTATATACCTCATTTGAATTTATTGTGTAATTTTATGTGTTTGCTGAGCAGCATCATTAAAATCTGTAATCTGTCAGAATCAGACAAAGCTGTGTTATTGTAGTCTATAGTTTTCACTTATCACAACATTGGTTAAACACATTAGAACGTTCCCACAAGCCTCACTATTAGTCAATAAATTACAGCCATTATTGAGAATAAATATAATCTAACCTGACACTGCTGTCATGCCTTAATTTAAAGTCTCACAAAAAACATTTCAGATAATATTTACAAATGAGAATGTAGAATGTAGAGCTAGTGTAGGAAAACAAACAGATACCCAGATTAAAAGAGAGAAAGTTACAGCGAAACAAAATGAAAATAAAAAGCATGGCCCATGGCCAGAGGAAACAATATGAAAGCAAATATAGAACTGTATTGTTCTCTCTCTTTATTTGTCTTACTTTGGGGGCTCATACTGAATGAAGTGGAGAGCATCTTCATTGTCAAGAATGCCCTGAATAAACTCACCCTCAGCCAGCCGTTCTGTGAAAGAAACAGACACAAAGAGTGTGTAGAATAACCATCAGTCTTGCACACATATATTCAACTAAAGTACTTTCAACCATAAATAGACAATATTGCATTATTTTAAATATGTTAAAATTATTACCAGTTTCATTCTTATTAAAGAAAGACCACAGTTTGTCTGCTCTCTTTTCCGCAGTGTTCTCATCTTCTGGAAGTTTCTCTTGCTCCTCTTTAGGGATCAACTTAAAAATGGCCTAAGAATGAAGGAGATGACAGTTGAAGAAAAGGTGGAGGTCTAAAATTTGGACTGTAGAATAACTTCTACAATCTCTAAACTCTTTTAACAATTCTAAGCTTTAAACTTAAGCCAATATTAGAGTGGCACGGATCTTCAAAAATATCGCTAAATTATGTAGAAATGTGCTATTTTCACTATTTTCACTATTTTCTTTGTCCTTTATTTGGAATCTGCAAACGTTTTAGTTTTGTTTTGTTTATGTTTTTTACTTCGTGCATTTAAATACAGCTGAAAATGACTTTTTAACTAAAATTTTTAACTAAGTAAACACCTTACTCTAAATATTTGACTTATGGTTTCTCAGTGACGGTCTGGGATAGTAAAGACACTGTAATGATTTAGTGAAGTGTCAAATAAACAACCACCTGGACCTCTGATTATACTTGTGATATAACTCATACTAAAGGTCACACGTATAGACTTTAATTGTGCTTGAGCAAAGCAGATCTTCAGGAGTAGTCCTGTTGCTCAGGGAACATTTATCTATTCTGACGCTTAAGACACATAAGAATAATACAGATTAGATGTAGTGCCAAATCTTCCCAAAACCACACACTAGCCTCAAGCACAGCTCCTCTTAATCTTTAATGCTCTTACTGTCGTTGGCACATTTTATACATCTGTTATATTTACACCTGTAAATCAACATCTATAAAGTGTTCCTGCAGTTTGATTTTTTGTTGAACACAGCCTGAGAATGAGATCAGTTCGATTTAGAAAATATTAGTTGTGCCAGGATATCCAGTAAATATGTAACAGCTAGCTGGTTTTGTTTGTTTGTTACTTTTTAAGCTTGAGTCCAATAGTAGTTATATCACTTTTATTTTGTTAATAAAATGTTGATGTGTATAACAGCCAATTACTTTCATTTTTATTACTGAGGTAATAAATACATCTAAAATGGATAAGATTCATATTTCTTTTAAATTTATGTTAAATGTATTCTTTTAAACTAAAAAAAGTGCTGTAGTTCTGTAGTTCTTTGTTGAAAAAAAATGTGAACTCAGATTAACATTAAGAGTTTAATTAAAACAACTGAGGAAGATATGTTTAAAAAATATATTTAAGTTATATATATGTATATTTGTTTTTTACACATTTATTTACTGATTTAAGAGGATAAGTTGCTATATTCGTATTGATGTTCTTTATTCTGGACTGAATACAAACTTTGTCTGTTAGTAATATACTGTATATATCTGTTGACTGTTTTTCAAGTCTTGGCATCTTGCCACTCATTTTCTCTTTTCCTGTGAAGTGAAATTATTTTTCTTGTACTTCACCTGCTGGATACAAAAGTATAATTCAAGCATCCTGTTTCCAGGGTTAAATTTATCCAGTGAGGTATATGACCCTTTTATCCAGCATCTTAAAAAAGTGTCTCCCAGAGTAATCGCCCACCTGTGTCTGTCTACGTCCTAAAGGTCCTCTGTGTATGTGTATTTCTGAAGCACTAAACCTCTTATCCGATGGGTTATTTTGGGATTTGAGGATTCTATTAGCACTGAACTATGAGGCACTACCTCATTAAGCTCATAAAACATTTAGCTTCTTTGTCTCTTGAGGTCACGTGTTCAAGAAGTCAAGTTCAAGAGTCAGAATGTCACAACCACCCTGTATCTCAATAACAGTTGAAAGTCCAATTTCACAAATGTATATTTTCTATTAGTGGTGTTGTATGTTGGTTTCACATCTTGTACAAATCCTTCATAAATCAAAATAGCAAAATATAGTCTTTCAGACTAAATTCCTGTTTTATCATACTTTTATAATAGCTGTTACGTAAACAAGAAAACACAATAAAACTACACTGGCATATAATCAGACAAGGGTAAAATGTATAATGAAAGTAATTTAAATTGACTTCTGTGTGTATTTTGCAAACATGTCACATTGAGACAAATTGTCACACTTAATGGAGACAAGTTGTCATGTGTTGTAGTTCAAATCAGTCAAGTGGTGCAGTCAAATATGATAAATTCATTGATTACAATATCTGTTTGTTGAAAACTGCAGCTTTAGCGTGCCAGAGGAGAACTGGCCCTCCTTGTCAAGATTGGTTTCTCACAAGGTTTTGTTCCCATTTATTATTAATCACTGGAGTTTTGGTTCCTTGCCACTGTCACCCTGTTGGTTTGCTCACAGGGAGTGTATGTAAATGTAAATGTGACAATAGCTTAGACAACTTACCTAGGGAACACTGTATTAGTATTGTTTAATAATTCTATCAATTTTCAAGTAAATATTCTTGGAGATATTTTATATTGTCATTTGTACAGCTGCTTTGCAACAATGTGCTATTGTAAAAAGCGTATATAAATAAACTTGAACTTGAACCTGAAAACAATGTTTGATTTGCTTGTGTGTTACATTTTTTATTTTATATTTTTGCTAATTGTTTTGTGTTTTATGATTGTTTTACTGTTTTACCTTCATTTGGACAACTTACCCCATATAAGGACACCCAACCCATTATTTTCTCTTTATAATAGTCAAACTATTTAATACTTTGTATCCTTTAAGACTTTAAGGTGTGTGACTATACAGAAATTTACTTATTTAATAAAATTAATCCAAAATGAGAAGAAATAACTGTAAATTGTAAAAGTAAAAGGTGTGGCAAACAGTTCCCTAAATGAATAGCAAACTCATTGATTTTAAAGGGATAAAACACAACAGCACCACAAATAAAACCTACCTGGCAGATTTCCTTCACTTCTGTCTTGGTGATGTAGCCATTCTTGTCGACATCAAAGAGCGAGAAGGCCCACTCTAGTTTGCGTTCTGTTTTTCCAGTTGACGTCATATGCAGAGCAATAATGTATTCCTTGAAATCCAGAGTTCCATCATCGTTTGTGTCAAAGGAGCGGAAGACATGCTGGGCGTATGACACGGTGTCACTGTCTGGGAAGAAGCGCTCATAGATCTTTGTAAACTCGGCTGGTGTGATTCGGCCGGATGGGCACTGCTTCTGGAAATTCTCGTACCACTGTGTCAGTTCTTCTTCTGTGAACCTGGTGTTAAGTTTCAGGTCCTCCAAGATGGCCTTGGACATAGCGCTGCTTTTGGCGTTCCCCATTTCTGACTGCTGGTGGAAAACTCAGGCAGGGTTCAAATAAACAAGTGATGTTGATCAGGCCAAGCCGGATAAAAACAATGACTTGAGTATTTAATATTAACTACAGGGTCCCTTCTATCTTTTGTTAGGTACCTTTAATAATGTCCTTAAAAATGATAGAGGAATTGCCCAGATGCTACCCTGAAGATTCAAGCAGCAAGTGCTGACAGAGAAAGACCAGCATCTAATATAAAGCGTCCTGAGACTGAAGCCCTCAAATGTATAGCATGGAATGACCCACAGATGGATGACTGTAGCAGAGACAGAGTGATGGGTGGGGGCAGGGCAGGTAAACTTAGGCTGTTACCTTTGAATGCAGGTTTAAGTCATTAAAGATGGATTTGACATGGCTCAGACTCTGAGCCTTAAATCAACAGCTTGGGACTGTCTTCTTCCATACACAGCATGTTACAATTATAGCCCTTATTTACATTACACAACATCTGATGATGTTCAGTTGTAGTGGGATGTTGGTTATATCACAGACTTGGTATAATAGTAAAATTATAACAACAACATATTATTTGCTCATGTTATTTAATAAAAACCTTTCATCAGATCTCCAGAGATCGAAGAAGTGCAGAACTTTTTTGTTTTTGGTTCTCATATCTTGTTTATAATTATGAGCCTCATGTCTAATTACGAGTCTGTCATAATTGATTATGAGTGTTATTATAAGTCCTGTAGAAAATATGTTACAATGTACAATATACATGAATGGACACAGATGAAGTAAACTGGGAAATGTTACTTGAAATCATTTCATCAGGGACAGATCAGTGGTACATTCAATAACAAAAGTCCTGAACATGCAGTTGTGCCCTTAGCTGATGGTTTTAGTCCTCTTAATCTGGCATCCAGACAACCAAACTGACGTGTAACGTTTAAAATAAGGCTTTGTTGTGTAGTCTTCTTGTTTATCCTCTTCTTGGATAAGATGGTTACTATGGAAGGGTGGAATAGAGCTACTAAACTTTATCTTTTTTTATTTTGCTATGAACCTTTGGGGACAAAACCTGTTTGGATTCTCCTCAGGAGAACTGGACTTGAGTGCTGTTATGGTAGCAGTGCTGTTATAGTGGCTATTAAAATTAATTTAATTAAAATATTAAAACATGCTTAACAGAGATTGTTTTGTCTCCGGTCTTTGTCTGGCCACATCAACATCTCTTCCTTGGTAACATCTTAGCATCACCCTTTGCTTTGTTTTCAGAAATGAAACCACAGTTTCTGCCTTAAAGGCCATAGAAAATATCTTTGGAAAGTCACTTCGTAATTCTTATTAATACAATCATGCTTTTGAATGCAATTGCTATATATACTTATTTATTAACATTTACTAAAGCCTGATAGTGTTCACAAAATTGTTCTTTTTCTATAGAAAAATCTACTTTTCCCCTGTCCATATATGAATTGTTGTCACAAATTTAGACCTTAAGCTGTATTTTTAACTGCAGGTTTTCAAAACATTCACCTAATACAGGTCTGCCCTGCCTGTAATCACCCTGGATTTATTTAACTCTCCTGAAAAAAACATAGAGTCCGCACTCTTCCTTTTTTTGGCACAGGGATTTTCTCTGTGCTATTCCAGGAATGCCAAGGGCACACGTCAATTGGATTAACTGTCAGAGCCAATTACAATAGTGATGCCTGTGCAGAAGAATTGCTGATACTAGCCCAGAGATTCAGCCACTCCCTGCATGTATGACAAGATGGATATTAATTAATGCTGTGGTGGCTGTTTGTATGAATGTAAGTTTAGGTTAGTTAGGTGAATGAAATGGATAAATAGACAAAATACAAACACAAAACACGAAAGCAATAAAAGAACAAAAAGCAATAAACAGATCACCAAAAAAAATTCTAATTTGACAACAATTATTATATCTGACTCATTAGTCATTTAAAACAAACTCATAAATCATATTTTAAAGATAATGGCAGGACACATCCTGATTTAAGCATTTATCAATGTAATTTATCAATATTTAAATAAGAACAATTATTTGAAGTGATTATATGGAGAAATTTAGCATTTCATGACTGTATGTGATAAAATCTCAAGTTATTAGCATCAGATTTAAGATATTTCTCGATTGTAAGAGCTGACAGAGAGGTGATTTAATGAAGCACGTAGACAGGATAGAGATTGAAAAGAAAAACCAAACTTTCTGGCTAGAAAACAATACCTCCTTTAAAAATTCAGCCAGTTCAACCAGCAAAGGGTGCAGTGAGGGGGAGCAGAGGAAGGGAGGGGGTCTTAGATAAATAAAAAGTTAATGGGTCATAATTATGTCTAATGACAGACATCGTTTTTCTTCATGATACAAAGGGCGATGGAAACAAACAAATGATAAGGAAAATAATAACAGAAGTTCATTGGCTTTGTGGTTGCCATTGGCCGGCCTACAAGTTGTAAACGCTACAGGTCTAGAACATTATACTGGCATTCAGCATGTTCTTGTTTGAGAGGAAACATGTCCCCTTCGGAAAAAGTGTGGACTTATAACTTAATGTGTGTTGGTTTGTAAGGGAAATCTTTTTCTTCATTGCTTGGAATGCAACTTTATTGGTGTGATTCTTTAAAGGTGAGAAAGTGTGTCTATCAAATACCTTAATTATGAAAGTATCCAAGGAGACCTTATTTATGCAAGTATTAATACTTTAATTGTACCATCTAGGTTTTAAAGGGTGAGCACATGCCAAAATATGCCAATCTATAAACATATTTTATTCCTAAATTGATGTCTAATGTTTTAAATATCGGTTAATACTTTCTTGGTTAGAGGCTGTTTGTCTTTAATCTATAAATATGTTAAAATATATTTTCTTTCTTTTTTGTAGAATTGACAGCATAGAAACAACTAAATTAACCCAAGCAAAAAGAGCAAGAAAAAGCAAGCAAACAAGAAAAAGAAAATAATTGCAACAAAAAAGTTTTGAAGAAAGAAACACAGTCTTGGAATTTAATGAAGATCACAAGAATTTCCTTAAAAATGGTTGTGTTCAAAGAGTTTTAATTCATACATCACTACACAGATATTGCACAGAAACTGTTAGCAGCAGTAACTTGAAAGTGAGTTTCAGATATTATTTTTGGGGAACCCATTTATCATGGCAACAAACATGAACCTTCCTGGTCATTCTAACTTGACAAAAACCGTGACTTATGATCCAAAGTCTGAAACTGTGACATTACCTAACGGAGTGGTTTCTGTGGCTGGTGTCACTGTGGTCACTGGAGGAGCAGAGCTGTCCTGTAGCTCATGTATGTTGACCTTTGGGGTTTGGGGAACTCTGGTTGGTTTGAGCATGGTGTCAGTAGGACTATGGGACTATTGTGTATAGCAACAGTGGCCCATCACACCTTCTGACTGTTGGATTGGTCTTGCTGCTTAGCAGTGTAGGACTGGTATGTGTGGTGCGGGCTTTCCGTTTCTTAAAGAAAAAGAGAAGAATGAAGGCCAGAAGAGAAAGACAAGAAGGTAATTTAGTGTTGGTTAATAATTATGCAGAGGTTGTTTTAAAAAGAGTGACAGTGTAAAAAGTAAAGTGAAAGAACATCAGGAGACCCCATCTCTCCATCACGCTGTGTTCAATTATGAAGGAATGTCACAGGAAATTCATTGCCTGCACTGCTAGAGGAAACACTGCCATTTCTTTTGTGATGTAGGTACATGAGAAACATACATATCTAATACTTTTGCTTATTAGGTGGTGTTAAACAATTTATTTAGCATCAAAGAGCAAGTTGTTGTCTTTGCAATGTTTAATAGTGCAGGACATTTAAAGAACTTTATAAGCTCTAAACTGATGCAATGAAGTTATTTTGGAGAGCGTTATTTCTTTTTTAAAAGTGTTATAGTATGATTTTGTTTAATTAAAGTGTAACCCAAATCCATATATCCATGTGATACTTTAATATTCCATTTAGTATTATTGCTGACCCATACTAAAAAGAAAAACAATATTTTACTATAACTTTTTATGTCATGCTACCATTAAAGAGCAACACAGTTTACTCCACTGGTACCAGTTTCTTTTGTTTTCATTGTTATCATTATTACTTAGTCGTGAATCTCACATGTAGTGCCACATGCTGCAGTATTTTAAATGACTGAATGTTTGAATATTTCCTCAAAGAAACATTCTGTTTTAAGGCATTATAAGGAAGACAAACAAAATTGTATGTAAAATGTTTTTTTGTTTTGTTTTGGAATTTTCTGTAGAAAACTGTAATCTATGTCTCCATCTGCTGTTCACTCTGTATTACGCGTTGTGTATTATTATTTACTTGTTAAAATCCTGTACTGTGCCAAAATCTATTTAAATAAACACGGATCCATTTGTTGATCTATTTGTTGATCTATTTATAATTAATAATTGTTTCTCTTTTAATAATCATGAATAAAGATAATTAATAGAAGTGATAATAAATAAGTAGTTAATAAATGCTGTTAGTACTGTATGAACACAACTTTATCCGTTTTGACACTTTGGTGGTTGCAAACAAGCGTAAAATATAAATTAGACAAAAAGCCTTAAGCCTTCCGAGGCCTGTTGAGCTTTGTTGCGTTTGCAAATACTAACAAACGCGTATCCGTGCAATAAAAAGATTAGATATCTGCATCCATAAACCAAAGGGCACTTTACGGTAAGGTTGTTAAAACTGAACACCTGTATTGTTACAATGCCTCTGTGGGGCTTTATGATTTGAGAGTGAAACTATGCTGATTCAAGACAGTCGGAAGAACACTGTAAACATGAACAAAACTGTGCTGACCAGCTTTGCCATCATCCTGCTAACAGGTATTCGCAATTTTTCTGGAGTATAATGTATTCGGTGATAAAGGTGTGATTAAGAAACTTCTGTGTACGCAATGAATGTTGTAGTTTTGAACTTAACTTGTATCATAGCCTGCTAGCAGTAGTGGACGGTTTCTGTACCACAAGTACTGATGTATTGTGGAAAAATAGTAGCCACAGTATTTTATTTAGTAAATTACCACACTTTTCCCTTTAAATAGGACGATTATCTTTAAGTTGCCATAGTGCTCCTGATGTCACTGGTCAGTTTCCAGCTAGCATTTATTGGGGCACTTTCAACCTCTTTTTATTAGCAAGCTATTCTATTCTAAACTTTTCTACAACAGACCATGTGTATTGTAGCAATTCTTATTAGACTTTAGATTTTAAAAGCTTTAATCTGCAAATATAAAACAAATTAACTTAAATTAAAACAAAATGAATTTAACTACATTAAATGCACCTATAAAAAAACTAAAATAGAAATCAAAAATAATAATAGAAGTAAAAGAAATAAAAGACAGAGTTGAGTTTGTGTAAATACACACATAAGAACATGGATGAGGATATATGCATACATGTCATAACTGCTGTTACTGCATATGTTTAAAAACCATTAAGAGTCAGAACCAGGAAACTGTAATAAACAAGGAAGGTTTATTGCCATTCCAAGAAACACAAGACTGATGAAGCACTGTTATCTCTTCAGGATACAGCTGGGCTGAAAACATATTATACCCGGGGCCTGTGTATGGAAGCACAGGAGGACAAGTGCAGTTCAACACCCACTTTAGTCCTCCAGGACAATTTCAGACCATCATCTGGAGTTTCGGGAGCCTGAACGTTATAACATCACCCCTTTCAGGCCCTGATGTGGTGGGTCCCCCATATGTAAACAGAGTGACTCTGAACAAAACCTCTGGGGCTTTAACATTAAAAAGTTTAAAGCTGGTTGACTCTGGAGTTTATGCTGTGACTTTGACACCAGTGGATGGCACGCAAACACTGCATGGAAGGACTGTATTAGAAGTGTTCGGTGGGTAATATTTTTCCAGTCTATTGTTGCAATAAGCAATGCATTACTAACTGTGAGTCTGCCCTTAAAATCAACCAAATGTCAGTTCTGTGTGTGACAAAATGTAAATTAACCACTATACAAAAGACAAATCTACAAAGACACATCTTTTCATCTGTAATTATTAGTGATGCATATTATTTCATGATCATAAGTTATGGTTTTAAAAAAAGCATTCAGAAAATATTAAACTTGTGCATAACCTGTTGCTATAAATAAAGATGAATAATTATACCTTAATTTATCTGGCTTGTTATGGAGAGCCATGCAATTGTTTTTTAATACGATCTGCCATATTCCCCACACAATAATGATTGCAATTACAATAACAGTTGGATAAAAAAATCAGAACATATCAACACCCTGTCATCCAAATTAAATATTTTGACCAGAATTGTTGCTGCTGGTGAAAAGATGCTATCAGTTTTTTATTACAAATTATTGAAATAATCATTAACATTATCCCTATTTTAGACCCAGTGACCGGGGTAACTATTACAGGTCCAAATATCACCCTTGTGGAGGATATAACCTCTGCTAACCTCACCTGTGATGGAAAGGGTAGCATCATCACTGCAGAGTGGATGAAGGATGGTCAACATCTGTCTGAAAGCAGCAGTGTTGTATTCTCAGCGGATAACAAATCAGTGCTGATCAATCCAGTGAAAAGGTCAGACAGTGGGGAATACCTGTGTATCCTCAGCAATCCTATCAGATCTGAAACGGCTCGTTACAACATTTCTGTGCTCTGTAAGTATGCAATTGTTTCCATTTGAAATCAGATTAGTCTGTTTGAAGCTCTAAACTGGTGCTTTATATGTAATTAAGCAATTCCAGCAATTTCAACACTTCGACTGATAAATGTAGTTTTGTAGTAACTTTAAGACTAAAATATTTAAATGCAGATCTTGACTTTCTGTCTCACAAATACAGTTCCAAGGCACCTGTTTCATTGGGCCAGACATTTTAATATGATAAATGTCTTATTTGAATAAGCCATTTGATATTTAACTGAGAATCTACACAAACGCTCAAAACACACAAACCTAATAGGAATGTTTGATATTTCATTAGTGATAGTTCATGACTTTTAGTGTGGTTACACACTAATTCATATTAGGTCTGTGTGTTTTTGATGTGTACCTTTCATTCCTCTTGGATGCATGTTCTGTTGGGTGGGCAACAAAATTTTGCAGATGGAAAAACTATGTTATGGTACAGCACATTGCATATGTAGGGCATTAAAAGATTTTATAGGTTTATTTTCAACATTGCACATACAAAATGAAAGTGTATAGTTTATCAGTTTTAATTGCAAAGCCCATCGTTTCTGGTAGACTTCTCACCTCCATGATTGATCATTGATGAGATTATTTTGTGTAATAGATGGGCCTGATGTGAAGATACTTGGAGCAGAGATATTAGAGGAGGGCTCAGACCTTCTTCTGTATTGCTCAGTGTCCTCTGTACCTCCAGCTACACTCACCTGGACAGTAAATGGTCTGAATCTTGGAAACTCAGCTTTATACATTAGAGAGAGCTGTAGCTCCACCCACAGTGAAATCTACACATGCACAGCCTCAAATAACATCACTGGACTCACAAGCCATGCACAACACACTCTCACAGTAAGAGGTAACAATCAAAGTATGAGGTCTTTAACAGTAACTTAACAAAAGATAAGACTTAGTATAATGGTTTGGACCATTATCTAAACGTGTTGTCTGAAACTGAAAGAATAGACAAGGAATTATTGTAAATAATATTAGTGTTCCAAAGGATGATAAAGCAATGTCATTATACAATAATGCATGAGTGTGTTTGTTGATGTACAGTGGTTGAAAAACAGCAATGCTTAAGTTTTTAATGGCATTCAGTGTCATTACATTACATTAATGTCTGTCAGCTATAACTATAAACTATAAAATTATAAACTACTAAAACTATAACTTTAACTATAAAAATTATGTTTTATAATATTACATATTAATATAAAATCTCAGTTTTAAGTTTTATTTTATTTGAAATTTAACAAACTTCGTTGTGAAATGTTACTTCATTTTTAAAGTGTTTTTGTACAATTGTTTAAAAAAGAAGATGGTTTTACATTCTGCAAAGACAGGTGGATATTTTTAAGTGATGTTTAGGTTTCCAAATATATGGGCCCTTGTGTAAGATTTAGTTTGTGTATGTTGTGATGCTGCTCTGATGTGCTGTGTCTCTCAGCAGGTACCACAAGCACTGTGTTGAGTGTAGGAGAAATCGCAGGCATTGTAGTGGGGCTTGTATTAGCAGTGCTATTAGCAATTAGTGTGTTTTTCCATCTACGGTAAGTCATATTCAGGAAAAGCCCTGATTATAACTCATAGATCAAAACTGAGATTAAGACTTTGTCATATACTGTCTTAATTCATTCAAACTTACTGTACTTATAGATCAAATAGTGCTGAATGGTGATAAAACTGGGAAATGTAACCTTATAACTGGGAGATGTAATTGTTACTTGTGAAATTAATAAATAATAATAAATGTATAAATGTATTAAACTTAAAAAAGAGAATGCAACCATATCTTGTTTTTTTTTTCAGAAATTTGGAAGGCTGTAAACGAAAAGCTTTAAGACAAAGTGAGTTCAGATGCTGCTAACATGATAAACATTATGATGTCAACATACAGAGTAAAAACGTACAGTATAACAGTGGCAGTGATAAAAACTATTATGGTTATGTTGAGCCGTACAGATCAGGAGGATGTTAAGATGAATATGCCCAGACAGACATCGATAGGACACAGAGAGGTTTCTATGAAAGCAACTGACTTCAGACAACCGAATCCAAGCACAGATGATGTTTATGAAGTGTTTGGTAAGTGAAATAACAAAATGACAACAATAACAAAATGCATGTTTGTTCTCTGTAGTAATTCTGTAATATAATTTCATTATTTTTGCACATTTCTAGATGAACCAGCTTACGTAAATTAAGACCAACTATATCACCTAAAACAGTAAGTTAAAGTAAGTACATAGTTTAGTAGTACTGATCATTACAATGAATTGTATTACGGCGTCTGATTTCCGTTTTTAAGGAACTGGGTTACATATGTAACCTCAAACATTCTCTTTAGTAACTGATAAACTATACCTATATTTGTTTTTAGCCAAATTTGTCATAAAAAGCCACAACAAATAAATGATAAATGATTTTGTGAGTTTTATTTTTACTTTGCACCAATATTGAATTGGCTTGTAAACAATGGTACATATTTGTATGTTTCTATTTTATAACTGATTTTCTTCACTGTCTGCAGAAAATGGAATGTAGAAGAACAACCATGAGACACTATACACCGAACATCTCCTTTATCTGTGCAAGAAAATGTTAATTTTAATATTAATTATATTAATTACATGTGCGGCTGAATCCCTGTGAATGTGTTGGGAGTGTTTAGTGTTTTATGCCATACTTTTATTTTAAAATAATTCAAAAAATAAATAATTTAAAATATAATTTTAAAATAATTTAAAAATAATAGTTCTATTTTATTTGCATGAAATACTAGTTTAACTAATTTTTATGCCCTTCCCTTGTTACCTCTGACTTGGATATACATTATTGCAGCATCATACACTATATTGTATACTGTGCAGCATGTAGTATGCTAGTATTCTATAGACTATATAGTATATGCTATAGTATAGACTCTCTTTGACTCCCTGCTRTTATTTGTATCTTTAACGTTCTGTGAGCAAAAAGAATCTTCCTCATTTGACTTGAATAGCTGTATTGTGTGTGTGTTTTGTATATAACACGGTAAACTATTAATATTAAGTAAACAGTGCTTTATGCACATTTACACCCTGCTCCCTCTGTGTAACTTTCTGCTATTGTCAGGGAGACATGAAGTGAAATAACCAGTTTAATTTGTTATTAAAACAAATGGTCCAGCATAAAGATTATGTTGTTTATTAATGTGTTTAT